>JAFBJT010110986.1:0-53279 GCA_016785325.1 Chascanopsetta lugubris
ATCCATGTAGATGTCGCAAATGACAGCCTTAGTTTATCTTTCAATGCACTCCTTGACTCATTTGGTTTCAAACAGCAGGTTAACAAACCAACCCACCGTTTTAATCACACTCTGAATCTTATTCTGACATATGGCACTGAAGTCCATAACTTATCAGTGTCTGACTATAACCCCTTACTCTCTGACCACTGCTCTTACTTGAATTTTCAATCGCAAATTGTACTGAATTAAAACAGCAATGTTATTACAGTCGCTGCTTATCAGACAGCTCAGTTCAAGAATTTAAAGAACATCTCTCATCCACCCTCCAGCCATGTGTCAGTTCATCAGATGAAAACTATGAAAACATTTGTCCCACACGCCTCAGTAACTTAGTTGACAGCACAAGCTTAATATTACAAACGGCCATAAATGCCGTCGCACCTCTGAAAAAGAGGGCTGTCACTAAAAAGAAGTTCACTCCTAAAAACACAGAGGTTAGAAAGAGCATGGCGTTCGACACAAAACGACAGTAACTATGTCTTGTGGAGGAACAGCTTTGAAACTTATAGAAAAGCTCTGCGACAAGCTAGAACCACCTATTATTCAGAACTAATAGAGGAGAACAAGAACAACGCCAGGTTCCTCTTCAGCACTGTAGCCAGGCTGACAGAGAGTCATAGATCAACAAACCTATCCATCCCACTATCACTGAACAGTAATGATTTTATTCACTTTTTTAATGACAAAATAGAAAAAAAAGTTTAAAACCTTTAAAGTAGCAGTAATTCAACCGTTACTTAAAAAGCCCACCCTCGACGGTGGCATCCTCAGTAACTACAGACCAATCTCTAACCTCCCCTTTATATCAAAGATTTTGGAAAAAGCTGTAGCAGCCCAGTTGTGTGATCACCTGCATAGCAACAATCCTGCTTAATCCTGATAATTATTATCCTGGACTTTTATACAACATTGGAAAAAAGACAAATAAAAACACAGATTTCTCCTTAAAAGATGGATTCCGTGATTGGTTTCAATGAGACTATTTATTCAAGTACACAATCATCAAAACATGCATATGCTATCTCCTAGGCCTGCTTTCACCACTTTTTCCAGAAGGACGAAATTCCCCTTTAAATATCAGTGCGGATTCAGTCACTTTTTTTCATAAATATTACAATGGAGAATGCTATACCCATCAGGTTTGACAGCTTAATGATGGAACCATTGAATGATTTAGCTCTTGAGACCAACACATTTGAAATGTTAATAGGTGAAAATTGCAGATAAATGGCCTAATTGAAATCATTACATTTAAACTGTCAAATGCATGGTGCTAACTAAAACACCTACTATGTGATGGTCCCATTGTGTCTTGTTGTGCAGGTACAAACAGGTACATTTCAATCTTCAAACCTACCAGCGGTGCAGATCTAAAATGATTGAATGTCCAAAATAGGATACTGAACTTTCCCCACTTCATATCACCATGTTTATTGCAGTATACAGGTAATCAGCTGGACTGAATCAGAGGTGAGCATCTTCAATAATAGAGAAGCACAAACATCGAAGGGGATCATAAAGTAAAATATACACAAACCTGTTGAGGAAGGCCGGTTTCATTTCCAGACTTTGAATAATGAAGTCACGAAGGGGCAGCTTGTTTAACTCGATATCTCCGACCAGACCTGAAAGGTTGAGTTGGAGCAGCTTTCAGCATTCTAATACGTCTTAAGATGCTTAGCTTCTCAAAAGGCCTCCAAAGGAAAAAAAGAGATAACTTTAAAGGGAGCTGACAGGGACATTTAAAAAGCTTCATGGAACCATTTGTACCTTTGCGCTGATGATCCAGGGTTTCCCCATAATTCACTCTTCCGCTGTTCTCCACCAGTAAGCCCAGAGTTCGGACTCCCTTCAATGGAAACGAGAGAGATAACCAGGGATCAGTGATTAGACAAAATGTAAATAATTAACAAAATGCTAACAGAGGTCAACATTCCTTTCATTCATTTGGGTTCAACAAAGTCAGGGTTGTCCTGAGTTGTAAAGCTGAATTTGACGAATGGTACCTTAAACATTCAATTAATATTGTATTAAAGGGGCAGTGTGTAAGATTTGGTGACCTCTACTAGTGAGGTTGTATTTTATATCCTTGTATCCATCACCTCACCCTCACCCTTCTGAAGAAGCAGGAGAATCTATTCTCAAAAGATGTTAAGCACATCCACTTTTACTACTTTAAAAACATGGCAGCCTCCATAGAGAGGACCGCCCTCCTCATGTAAATATACATTAATGGGCTCATTTTAGGGTCATGGAAAAAAAAAAAACATTTACGTGATTATAAATTCATGAAACTGTCAGAATGCCATTATTGTGTCATGTTTCTAGAAGTGACAAAAATGACCAAAATCTTGCACACAGCACCTTTAATACTGAAACTCTACTGACGCACACAAAACTCGACACACTTCACCTTGCCATCAGGGATTGCAAGTTCGTCCGTCTTATAGTCCACAATACCAACAAAATGTTTGTCCACAAAAACCTGCGAGAGACGAGGAAATGACATGCATACAATCAGAGAATGAATTCCAAACATTTAAAAACTGCACTCTGTCGTAACTCTTGACGAGTTGCAGCCTGAACTTGTTAATTGTCCTTCACGAAGAACAAGGGTGTCGTTTCTAACAAGAAGAGTGCAGTGCAAAGTGGGTGCAAACATTCGCACAGAGAACAGTGTAAATTGTGAATTGTAGAGAGAATCTTTTTGCGTGTTTACCCCCCCCCCCTCCCCCACTCACCAGCGCTCTGTCTCGGACGTTGTTGTTAGAGTTCAGGAGGCCTCCGTTGGTGATGGTGGTCTCGTAGAGGGTGTAGCCATAAGACTGACCGTTGTTGTTGTTGATGGGGAGGTTCTCCATGTTCACCGGCACCTCTGACTTGAATGGCTAGAATTTAAGAGGGATAACAGATTCTTTAAAGGCACGGCATGTATGATTCAGCGACATCTATTGGTGAAGTTCCATATTGTGTCCATCACTTCTCCCTTCCCATGCCATAGGGAAACCTATGGTAGCCCTCAGTTGTCATTAAAGCACAAAAGATTTTAGTGCGTCCACTCTAGACCACCGTAAAAACATGGCGGCCCCCATAGGGAGACCCGCTCCTGATGTTAAAGGGCTCATTTTAGGGTTATGTTGAAAGCAAGTTGCATACATTGGGGTGATTATACATTTGTAAAAATGTTGATATAATTGTTTTGTAATTCTATTTCTATAGATAGAAGTGACAAAATTGAACAAAGTCTTACACACTGCACCTTTAAGTGCTGTTGTTTAAAGCCTTAATCAGTTTGGTTTGCAAAAATGACATATAGCTTTAGAGCGAGCATATCAGTTCATGAAAACACATTTTTAAAGCCTAAGGTAAAGTTTCCCCAGTGTGCAAATCCAATCTACTACTATTCAGAAGCAGACTTTAGTTTTGGGTAACTAAGTACCTCAAATCCCGAATGTGGTGCTGACAACCATGAGCAGGGAGCAGAGCACTATCAGGCCATGGAGCTCAGTGACACCACCACTGCCATGCATCTTGAATTGCATTATGCAGTAAACAATGTTGAACACAGTCCCAAGTCATAAAACAAAAGTTTGGCTCTAAACACCAACACAGGTATGCTAACGAAAGATGAATGTGCATCGCTGCATTGCCCCATAAATGTAGCATCATTCTTTTGTTATCATTAAGCCTAGAGCCAGCTATTAGTTCATTATAATTAGTGTTTTTTCCCCGTTTTTTGAGCAAAAGACACTTTTTCCACTTTTACATACTGTTTCGGTCACTGTGACCATTCAAATGTTCCGCATTAAGCATTAGTGAAGTTATAGTTTGTCACACGGATACATGATGTCACTCTGTGTCAGACTGAGGCTCCTGAGGAGCGAACGCTCTCTTTACTCAAGTGTGTGCGGCTGGTCAGAGGCAAACTAATTGTCATCTCACCAGAGAGAAGCAAACTTCTGCAACAGAAGGTGCTAAATTAACATGAGTATGCAACTGCCAGATGTGCTACATCTGGTGTGAATATCAGTGCCACTGGAGAGCTTTGTGTAAATGACTAGACTAAAATGGTAGACGCAAAAGTCATCAAGCGCTCACTATGTCCCAGTACTTTTATGTTGTTTCTTGCTGAGAAGGGAGGGATTGGTGAGACAATATGGGTGTAGTAAAGGTCCAGTTTGTAAGCTTTAGGAGAAATTATATCATTTTTGATTGACTTCAAAGGAATAAGACGTGATTCAAGTATTGTTTCATGAGCCTATAATCACCTGGATGTTCAAATTAAGCCCTTTAAAAGAAACCATCTCGGTATAGAGTGCCACGTTGTTTGCACAGTGGCCCAGAATGGATAAACACCTTTTAATGATGGCTGACAGCTCCCATTCGTTCTCCTTCATGCTTAGAGGGGAAGGGTAGGGTCATGGGTGTTCAGCTGCAACATGCAACTTTACTATTAGATGTCACAAGCCTTAAAAATACATAGTGGTAATGAATCAAGTTTATTGTCATGAGTTACTGGTGTCTGTGAAATACATAGTATCAATGATTTGGGTGTGTAACATTGGGTGTATGTGTCTGTGGCTTACTTTCTCGGTGAACTGCAGAGTGTCCCAGAGAGATAGGTGGTGGTGGACGACCACAGGCTGGTATGCTCTCCTCTCCCGCTGAGGCGGCAGGTCAGGGAGAGGGTTAGCTGAAAAGAACAGAGGGAAACTCAAGGATAGGTTGCAGATTGTATGCTGCTGTTTAAATTGTGCTAATTTTATTTACGCTCAATTATTTATACTAGGATACAAAAATTCCCAAACCAAAAATAACATATTATCCAATGTTCAGGTCAGTAAATCAAACAATCTGCCCAAGATGAGTAGTCTGGAGTAGTTGTCCAGATTAAACTGAATCTGAATTTGGTTTAATGGACCAGACTTTCAGACCAGTTGTCACAAAGGCTTATAATAACACATAATGAAAAACAGAAGTGGAAGGTAGTTGCAGGAGTGCTTTGGGCTCCACCTCTTCTGATATAATATTTATAGGGACTTGGCATGGACGTTTTTTGGATACTCTTGTGACCCAGTTACTCTTAACGCTAGTACCTATTTTGTGCTGTTTTTCAGAATGTCCCTTTACAATGGTTAACAGTCGTCATTTGTGCCCCTTAAGTGCCTTTAAAGGTGTTAAAAACAAGTTGACACACTGGAGAAGGTTTGACAGCATTTCCTTCACACCATGTGCTAACAGCTGGAACACTTAGGGAACGCTTGCAGGGACAATGGCCAACACCTTTTATCCTAAATGGCTTTTTAAATGCTTAAAAGCCAAAGCCTTTGGGACTGTATATAATATATGAAATATATAACAAGGGGAAACATACAGTGACACATATGGAATTCTGTCAACAACTTGTCGCACAATAAATACAAAAAAATATGTTGGATGCTTTGGAGATAAGATGTTGCAGAGGGGTTAGAAACCCATGCTGTTTTCAGATGGTAATGACACAAGACCCACAAGACTCGAATGTCCAGACTTTGATTTTCTCCTCTGAAAGACACAGCAGGGAAACTGTCAAGATCAGGCACGTTTACAATGACAGGAAAATCACTGGATATAACCTCAGGAGTATGTGTGAGAGGTGGCATCTGAGTAAAGCCTGAAGGATGAATGACATTATGTGAACAAGAGGTGAACCTCAGGTTAAAAATCAGCTTAAAGGTGCAGGGTGTAAGATCTCGGTCATTTTTTGTCACTTCTAACAATATTCTAAAGCAATTACATACTGTCATTTTCATTCATTTATAAACAACAGGGAGCGGGTCCTCTCTACGGAGGCCGTCATGTTTTTATAGTAGCCCAGAGTGGATATATTAAACACCTTCTGAAGCATTAAAAAATTAGATGTTCTGAGGTGACAACACCTATGACTGCAGAGTCATTTGACCCTGCAGAATGAGTCAGCACTTAAGTCTGTGGTGTTCTTGTTTTCCCTCTTCCTATAGTCATCGTTTCTGTCCCATTTGTGATGTCAGACGTGATGATTTCGGTCATTTTTGTCACTTCTAAAAAAGATTACAAAACAATTACATAAAGACATTCTCATGACTATATGATGTTTTTTTTTGTTTTTTTCCCCATAACCATAAAATAAGCCCATTGATGTATATTTACATGAGGAGTGGGTCCTCTCTACGGGGGCCACCATGTTTTTACAGTAGTAAAATAGGTAAAATGTACAGAACATCTATTGAGTTTTAATGACAACTGGTCTACAGTATATTCTCCTGCATGCTCAGAAGGTCGAGGGTGCAGTGATGGATACAACATGCAACTTCACCTCTAGATGTCACCAAATCTTGCACACTGCACGTTTAAGATACCTTTAAGATACTTAAGCTATATTCAGTACAGTTAATAGTGGCTATGAACCTTTGCTAAGTGTAGTCCTTCCTGTTTTCTGGATTCCCACTTTTAATTTCCAAACACTTTTAATTTCCAAACACGCTACTGTTGGGCTGATGAGTAAAGTTCCTCAGAATCTGGAATTTGAATATGTTTGACTCAGGTGTTTATTTCCCCTCATGCAGCCCCTCCATATAACCTCAGGAGAATATCAGAACGTCCCTGCGTGTCTGAAATGTAAATGTCTAAAATGATATACTAGACTTTGTTTACAGAAGGCTGTGAATGATTGTTACATTTGAAAAAAATGCCTCACAATAAACCTGCTACTAATATCGAGCACAAAGCGGCTGCTTAGAACCAAGACGCTTGTGCAGCTTGTTAATACACAACAAATAACTGTTTTTGCCATATCTGACATATTTGAAATATTAAGTAAACCCCAAAGTAACCAGGCCGCAAGTCTATTTTAGGAGCTTTTCTGTTAAATACAAGAGACAGACCTTTGACATGTCTGTGTGGATGCATGGCAAAATATATCATAACTGACGTAACTGACACACTTTACATGATTTGACAACCAAACAATGATGAAATATCAAGCTGATCTAATTAAAAAGTGGGTCATGTGTACATGGTTGCTATAAAGCCTCCTCAGCCTGGCACTCGTATCCAGGCCACTGCTCATTGTTCAGCAGACTCCAAAACATAACGATGAATCACGCACACGAACACACACACAGACACACACACACACACACACACACACAGAGCCTTTCAAACTGTCTTCAATCACCACAATGCGGGGGGTATTATTATGTTGTTGTGATGGATTCACTCCCAGACTGCAAAGAAAACATTAATTTGCTGAGGTGGCCACAAAAAAAGACTCCTGCCCCAACACCACAGCCAAAAGAGGCTCCTTTCACAGATAGCGTCAACTCCATGATAAAAAGCTTTGGATGTAATTTGCACACGGGAACGAGAGTGAAGGGCCTCACTTAGACAGTAGTATCACAATAAACCTGGGATTATAATCATGTGCAAAATTGTCCTGCTTATGCAAACAAAGAGCCCGGGTTCTACAAGACAAATGAATGCAGGTGTGAGGATGAAAAGAGAGGGGGGAGGAAGAGCAACAGAAGATGCAGGAGCCCATTTCAGTAAGAACATGCAACACTCACTGTGGTAGTGGCTGAATAAATCCCTCAGAAGATGGTACTTGGCGGTGTAATCCCCAGCCTCGGATAATGGGGCGTCATAATCTGGAAGATAATGCGCTATCAGAACAGCACGCTCTGAAGCCGGCGCGAGGCACACCTGCCTCTCGCTGTGGTAGATGCTTTCCCTATCGAACATCTTGAGACAGCACTCGGCCGAAACACATTTTGGGTTATCTCGACGGAAATTGAGCCCAACAGGTTGGGTAGGCCATGCATGTGAATGTCAACGATAGCTGTGGTTTTCAGCATTCTGAAGAATTAGGTCACTGCGATGTTAAGTATCCTAGAGGAGGATATAAACCCCAATGTAAACTCCATATATGTCCCCATCATGTTCTAATTAATCCAAGCAATCACAATTCCTTTAGGTGCTTCATGCATCAGTGGGCTTTATAGCAAAGAATCATACCTGGCTCTTAAAAGGTGCTGTGTGTAAGATTTGGTGACATCTATAGGTGAAGTGCAAGTTGTATCCATCGCCTCACCCTTCCCTTTCTAGCATACGGGAGAACCTATGGTAGCCCTCAGTTGTCCTTAAAGCATTACTTAGGATGTCCACTCTGGGCTGCTGTAAAAACATGGTGGCCCTAATGGAGAGGACCCGCTTCTGATGTAAATAAGCATTAAAGGGTTCATTTCGTTCAAATTCGTACATTAAGGTGATTATACATTCATAAAAATGTCAGTACATAATTTGTATCTATATATAGAGGTGACAAAAATTGTCCAAAATCTTACACACTGCACCTTTAAGTGCCATTTTGTGTTGAATCTTTGGGTCATGCATCTGAATCATCAACCCTATAAATACTTTTGTTTATTTAAATGTGTCAAAACATTCAAGATTCATTACACTTACCGTAGCTTGTTACCATCGGTTTGGGAGCTGGTAATCCAATGGCGTATGCTCCGTTCATGAAGCCAAAATTTGTGCCTCCATGGAACATGTAGAGATTTATGGACATGTCCATTTCAAGGATCTCTTTGACCACAGGAACCATGTCTGTCCAATGAGTTAAAGATACAAACAAAGTCAAAGGTGCTGCATGTACAGAGTCGTGATCTACTCTTGGTCTTGAATAGGAGAGTATCGATTTGTAATGATAGACAATGAACATCCACTCCCATTATCAACATGTCATGTGGAGGTATCCTGGAAACCAATGCTAACATCCTGCATGGTGGGGACCGGAAAATCAATCAGAGATGGAATATTGCTTTAAAGGTGCAATGTGTCAGATTTGGTAAATGGTGTTGTATCTATCACTGCATCCTCACACTTCTGCCGGAGAACCTATGGTACATTTCAGTTGTCAATAAAACAAAACAAAGATGTGTAGTGTGTCCACTCTGGGCTACTGTAAAAACATGGCAACCCCAATAGAGAGGGCGCACTCTTGATCTGATTTGTGTCACTTCTAAAAAATATCACAAAACAATGACATACTGACATTTTCCTGAATTTGTAATCACTTAATTGTATTTTTTTCCCGTTACCCTTAAATAAGCCCATAAATGTATATGTACATGAGGGGTGGGTCCTCTCTACGGGGGCCGCCATGTTTTTACAGTAGCCCAGAATGAGGGTTAAGGGTGAGGTGATGGATACAAGATGAAGCTTCACAACTAGATGTCACCAAATCTTACACACTGCACCTTTAAGGGTAATGGGAAACAATAACACATTTAGGTGATTATGAAAATGTCAGTATGTAATTGTTTTGTAATATCTTTTTCTACAAATAGAAGAGACAGAAATGACTGAAAGCTTACACACTACACCTTTAAGCTACACCTCCTGATCGGGCATGTCGTCCATCTTAATTGTCAGCCTATTCTCTCAGTTCCGATTATCGCCACCTCCAATCAACAGCCTCAAGTGGTGGCAGAGAGACATATAGAACCTTTCCTTTACAGTGTATATAAAGGACCTCATTATTCAGAATAGAAGTCTGAGTGCAGTGAAGAATAATGGAAATAGAGCAACACAACTGAAACCCGGGAGTAACAAGGGGGGGGGGGGGGGGAATCATTTTATTAGTGTCAATTACTGCTACGAATGACAATTTCAGGGGGGGGGAATCATTTGACTCTGGCTTTAACAAAGCAGAGCCGCTGTTTCAATAATCCTATTGCCCTCAATTCCACTTCAATTAAAACAAGGACAGACCTCAGCCACCATTCCTATTACCGGTTACTACAATTCATTTATAGGGCTATACTTGCACCCGTACAAAATTGCCTACCTCCGTGTACAAATTAGCTACCTGTTTCTTTGCAGCGAACACGGAGGAGCGAGTAATTAAGAATTTAAATTGGACCTCAGCAGGCAAATTGTACTGACTTTAATTATTTGAAATCAAGGGCACGATTCTCGGTGAATAGCAATTGAGCGGGACGGATGGTGGAGCCCGACTCGGTCGGTTTCATGGTGTGTGTCGCAGTCGGATGAGCGCTGAACTGTCAAGGACACGGGTCCCCTCTGAATATTCCTGTGTTCATTTCAACGGTGTGACACAAACAACACGGTGAGTTTTTTATTTTCTCCCCTTTCTCTTTCTCCCTTGAGGAGAAAATAAATGACACTCGTGGCCCTTTTTCCCCCCCGTGACTCCAGGCTCTGCACCTTGTGCTCAAAATGAGACGTTTCTCAGGGCACTCCACCAGATGATAGCCGGGTGAGTGGATGCCATTAATCTTAACAATTGTGAAACAGGTACCATCATTTATGTCATGACATGACAAATAGCGCTCTGCTGGTTGTAGCGTGTCAGATGGCAGGTACTGTAGAGTGGTTGGACAGAGGATCATATGTGTTAACCAGAAGCTACTTAACACAACGGTGAATGTAGATAAAAATGCTACACGATCTCATATAGCTTATTAAACCAAATTAAATGTTTTTTTACTGTTTTTCTGCAGAGTAAAAAAGTACAAACAAGGTACCTTATTTGAGTGTGTGCAGTTTAAAGGTGCAGTATGTAAGATTTTGGTCTACCATAGGTTCTCCTGCCTGCTCAGAAGGGTGAGGGTGCGGTGATGGATACAACATGCAACTTCACCTCTAGAGGTCACCAAATCTTACACACTGCACCTTTAAGGTATTTTAGAATTCCACTCCACTGAACTGATACAGAGTTGTAGTTAATCAACAGTATAATGCTCCACATTTTTTTAAATCTTGATGAAATTATTACAAGTTTCAACTTTTGGAAAGAAGATATTTCAAAACATTTAATTCATACAAATATCCAATTATATAACATCCTCTTAGTATATAACAACTAGCCAAACAAGGTGGAACAGACCATCATGAATTTAATTTTTAAAACCTTATTAATATTTTGAAAAGGACTTTACAGTATTTTTTTTCATTTTATTTTGAAACACAGTGCCTAAAAATGTTCAGGGAATTTTTAATTCAATTACTCTGAATCTTTTCCTGATCTTTGGTGCTGTTATTCACAGTCCTGCCAATGGTTTCACACTTAACTGCACCAATCAACAGTTGGTGCAACATGCAGCCAAGAAACGTAACACTGCCTCAAATCATATCCAGAGGAACAAGACTGCAAACAAACAATGATGCAAACAATGTTGGTGTCAAGGAAATAGGATACACGCAGTGAATTTCTTTCAACATAGCTTCACCACAACAATACACCACTAGATCAAATGTCCTGGAGATTGTATTAAATATTGCAGTAAATATGCAGCTGGGGGCCAGACGATTGTTGTGAGTACGTGTGTGACGCTGCAGCACAGAGAACATGAGGATATGGAGGAGGTATAGAGAGAATGCGACTCCTACAAAGTACAAAAACTCACTCCCGAGTCCGCTGCAGTCGGCGAGAATCATCTGAGCACATCTTTGAACAAACATGTACAAGGAGGTGTTTGAAAAGGTGTGGGCCTTTGAACATCAAATGTGGTTCACAGACAGTCAGGCAGATGAGACACACACACACACGCTCTGCTACGTGGCACTTGGATCTGAAGCTATCGTGCATGAAAAGTATATAAATCTCTGACAAATCTGCAGAAACAGGGAAGAAATGACCATATGCTGGGCTTTGCATCCAAGCTCATCTGAGTGGGCACTGTGCTGCCTGTGGAGGATCTCTAGTTTTCGAGTGTCCAAGTGTGAAAAATGTATTTATGTCCTTATGCCACCTTTTCCCACAATTATATTCTGAGCTAAAAACAAGTACACTTTCAGCCTCTTGTGCTACAAGAATTCAAAAGCTCCATTTTTCCTTCAAGTCTGTGTTGTTATTAGAAATTAGGTCAAACCTGTCAAATCATCTCACTATCTCAGCCTCATGCGAATACGTTATTTAAAGGTGCAGTGTGTAAAATGTCAGTCATTTTTGTCACTTCCATTGATAAAGAAAATTACAAAACAACTGACATTTTCATAATCACCCTGAATGCTTTAAAAAATATATTATTACCCTTAAATGAGCCCATTGATGTGTATTTAAATGAGGAGTGAGTACTCGCTACAGGGGTAGCCATGTTTTTACAGTAGCTCAGAGTGGACGTACTAAACATCTTTTGAATTTTACTGAACTGAAGTCTACCATAGGTTCTCCTGCAAGTTCAGAGGGGTGAGTGTGAGGCGATGGATACAACATGCAACTTCACCTCTAGATGGCACTAAATCGTACACACTGCACCTTTAACTCTTATCAGAAACAATGCATGTCTCGCGAATTTGGAGTCAGTCTCACCCTCTGCTGAATACACGTGATGAAGGTTCCCCCACAGGTCGAACCATCCTGACCAGTACTCCATTACCATCTTTGGTTTCTCAGGCTACAAGGGGGAGGAGCATGAATTTATGTTACAAAGAAAAAGATAAACACAAGATGCATATAAATAGAACTGCACAGTTTCAGGTATAAATCTACAAACAAATATAGAGGCAGTACGCAAAAAAGACTCACGTGTAATTCGTCCAGATACTGGATGTGGTCACGGTTCAGTTTCTGAAAATTGATGGCTTCTAGAGCTGGTGAGGAAATAAAGAAAGACAATATTATCAACATGTAGAAAGTAGAAAAACTGGACAGCATTCATGCACCTTCAATCAATATATATTCCATCTTATTTGCAGGTTTTAATAAGATATCACAATCTCAAGGCAAATCATAGGATTTGAGAAGTCACTTGGACCCTGACCTTTGACCTCCAGGCAACACAGTCTAATCAGTTCATATCAGATGACAGAGAAAAGAAACATTAAAAAAAACTGAATGGTATTTTTTAAATTTCACTCGAGTGAAAGGAACTTTGTATAGCATGATGATCCATTTCTTAGTTTCTCTGATGTTAATTTAATAATAATAAAAAAACAAAGGTCAACAGATTTCTAGAGGGTTTTCCACAGATGATCTCAACAACCGAATTCTAATCAGGTCATCTTTACAAATTCCCTGAAGGTGGTTTTAAGAAATTGCCTTTAGGAAAATGAGACATTGCCTCACACTATGGGTTCTTTGTTGTTGGAAAGAAATATAATAAAATGATGAACAATTATAATATGTTGTGCTACAGCACAAAGTAATGGACGCCAGTATGTTTGATTTACAGAATAATTATTTCAGAGGACTACTTTCATGTGATAAAGGTCACCAGAGAACAAATGAGATTAAAAGCTGAAATCCACTCTTCCACCTCACTGTCACAGTCTCTATGGGACACACCACCTACTGCAGCCCCCAAAATCCAAACACAGCTACACATCCTCGTTCTCCGGGACACAGAATCCCTTTGTGTCCGGAATCCAAACCGCAGTTGCCTGACACCGGGTCACACTGGCGTTAGATCACTTGTTGTTCTGTGTGGAAAACAACACTACACACCACCAGCCGCCGTAGTGTGAGTGCATTATTTGTCTTGTCTGTCTGATGCTGAATCTGACAATACCTCCTCTCACTCCTCCTGGCTTGAGTGCCTCCTTGTCGTCAGAGGTCATCAGCAGCTCTGTGATGCCTCTTGACAGCAAGGCCTGCAGACAAGGGGGATTATGGAGGCGACGAAACAAAACAAGGCTAATGTCTGAATTCGCTGAAATGAGGTGGGATGGGGAGAGTGAGGGGACAGTGGAAAGATCACATCCACCAATTATAATTAAAGCAATTTACAATTCTGTTTCTTACCTCTTTGATGAACGCCATGTATTCTTTATCCTCGGCGTAGGAGCCGTACTCATTCTCCACTTGAACTGCGATAATTGGGCCACCGCTGGAGAACTGCACATTAATTAGCCAAGTGAGAGAGGACACACAGTGGGGCTCGCGACCAGCTCCACACCGTCCCCACCTGCCCCCAATGCAGTTGACTTTTGGAGCACAGTCAAGTGAAAACCAGAGCTTGTTCAGTGACGCATAGGATATGATATGCAGTTTCGCTCCGTTAGCGGTTCCTATGTGGTCAGCGGTACCTGTTCTATGCAATACTTGGAGGTCGTTATAAAAATGTTGCACATGAGAAGTAACATGGATATGTTGATAAAGGTATTCTGCTGTGACGATAGTTCTTATAGTTCGTTCTTGCTGCTATTTGGATTATTTTAGTGCACCTACTTCCACCATCAGTGCCCTTTAAAGGTGCAAGATTTGGTGACCTCTTGAGGTGAAGTTGCATGTTGTATCCATCACCTCACCCTCACCCTTCTGAGCATGCAGGAGAACCAATGGTAGACTTCAGATATCATTAAAACTCAAAAAAAAGTTTAGTACATCTTACACACTGCACCTTTAAGTTAAGTACGATACAAGCATTGTCACATACTAATAGATATCACTTAGCTGAATAAGCCAGATTTTCTTTTGCCATAGAAATTAGTGAAAAAGAAAAAAAAGGCCTTGCCTCACAATGTTAAAAACTGAAGGCTACCATAGGTTCATCTACATGGCTTGATAGGAATGGTGTGTTGGGGGATATGCAACTTCACCACTAGATGTGTCTAAAACCTGCACAATGTACCTTTAACCTAAATGTTTTTGTAAATAATTTCAGTATTTCCTTGATTTGTGGAATCTGCCTTTCTAACATGACTTGCCCATATTAGTATTTTTATATTGTGATGATACTAAAACAAAAAATTACCTGGAGAGAAACAACTCTGTCTATGAGCTGATCGAAGAAGGAGTCGACTGCGTTGGTGAATCCTGAGTATGTTGTTCTCAGTTTCATGTCTTTGTCCCTCAACAACCAGCTGAAAACATATTGAAAAAAAGACAAAAAAAACATTAGAAAGTCCAAAAACAGCAACATATAAAATAACCGTATTCATAAATACACTCAATGTAGAAATAAGGTAAATTATCCTTATAATATATATAAGATAGATTTTGTTTTCACAGAGGCTTTGGGTAATAGAGGTGCTGAATTCAAAATATACATATCCTTTATCCAGAACTGTTTTCTAATATGTGTTGCCATGTTGATGTAAACAACATCCTAATGCAGTGCAAAGAGGCACATGTAATGTAAATGGCCAGACTGATGACGGCATACTTGAAATAACTCACTTAAGTGGCCCATGAATTTTTTCAATGGTTAAATGGATTCAGCCTGAGGCGGAGATACTTCCAACTCACATTATCTAACCTAACAATTAATTTCCTCGCCAAATCGTTATATTACCTCACTGCACCGCTTTACATTCTAAAGTAATACTCTACACACACACACAGAGACCACAAAGTAGTAACAACATGATATAACTGCTGATATAACACTCCTATGAATCATATCTGTGATTTTCTTTTTATTTACCTAGGTAGTCCTCCCAGATCCCACTCAGCACAGATGTAAGGCCCAGGACGCAGGATCACCTGGAGGCCCAAGCTGTGAGCGAGGCGGAGGTATGCTCTGGAGGAAGAAGAAACAATGTGCAAAAATGGTGAAAAGTCTCATAAGGGTGTATTTATCATGCATTCGATCAATTTAAAGGGACAGTGTGGCAGATCTAGACATAAACTTCAGTTATCATGCAAACGATAAATCGTGGTGGTGCAATGTAACTGTGTTAATTGAGAGGAACTGCTTCTGATTTTATCATCAAGTGATTTTATACTAAAAAAACATTTGTTTAGTCATTACATATTCCATTTATGCCGACAGAAATGCAAATATCTTCACCAAAAATCATACACAGTGTACGTTTAAATCATTTGCTACAATATTGTCAGTTTTAACTCAACATGGGAATGGAAAAGGAAATGACGCGAATAATCCACTTTGACAGATAAAAGCATCCTCATTATCAAATCATTCAAGTCTGTGGACATCTGATTCATTGTGCAGTGCAACACTGCCACCTGCTGGGCAATACATTGTGTGCAGCACAATCCATGCATGTTGATCCCTTACTCTAAATCCAGCTCATCCTCAAAATTGAACACTCCTCTCTCAGGCTCATGGAGATTCCACGGCACATATCTGCAACATATAAAAAGAGAACATACAAATCAAACACGGATGCAAAATTTTGTTCACATTAGTCTGATTAGTATAATAATTTATAATTAGTTTTTTTTTAAATAATTTCAGTGTAAAATGCTGCAGAGGGAACCTACGTTGTGAGTGTGTTGAGGCCACAGGACTTGAGTTTCCTCAGCCTGTCCTCCCAGTAGGCCCTTGGGACCCGGAAGTAGTGGATGGAGCCCCCTAAGATTCGGAAGGGTTTTCCTGCCAGAGTGAACTGGGACGAGTTGGCTCTCAGACTCTCCACGTTGCTCATTCTTTTGGTTTTAATGGGTTGTTTCCTATCGAGGCAACAAAAAAGAAGATGGAACAATGAGAACTTCATGAGCTATTGCAACTCCAAATTGAGAGAATGGAGGAAAGTGAAAGCACAATTTAACATCCATTTGCAACTGGAAGCTAATTTATACAGAACCAACCCATTGGAGATGGGAAAATGGAGGATTTCTAATTTCACCTATTACAATTTTATTCTAATAAAATTAACATTATTTTATCATACATTTTGTAATAAGTCATAATTTAACAAAAATCATCATTTGTAATATTTCTCTTCAACTGGCCCTGTCACGCTCCACGGTGCACATGAGTAAACATTTGTGCAGGGACCTAATGGCGACGTGACGTCATCTTGCAAAGCACTACAGCGATATTTGCAAAGGTGAGAACACCTCTGATAAAGGAAACCGCCAACACACTGATCATTACTACAGGTACAGAAACGATACTGATCTCTGGCCAACAGGTGAGTCTGGTGAAAGTTCACGCGCAGCTCGGTCGGTATCTGTGTAATAACTCACAGTTTACTCGGGGATAGTGTTATAAAGCAGGCAAATACATTCACACCACACAAGGCGAGCAGCGTTGGAAATATGAGGCGGGGGTGGGGGCTGTGGGCGGGGCTTTCACACACACACACACACACACACATCTGCTTCAGTATAACTATCACATAAACACTGTATATACGTAGCTAGCTTGTTAGCCTTACCTTGAAAACTTGTTATAAGTAACGACTGAGACCAAAGCGATGCAGAGCAGTACGAAGTACCTTTGTCTTAAGGAGAGACGGACGCCAAATATTGAGTTATCCATCTGACACACACACACACACATACACACACACACACACACACACGTCCTTGGTAGCCGCAACACAACTGTGCGTGTCCTCCCGACACAACACGAGCCAAAGCTCACATAGCTGGATGTATGAGAGTCCCTGCGTCGTCCCGTGACAGTTAAATTAAACTTATTGTAAACTCAGCCAAATGACTCCTCGAAAAGACGCACTATTCCGACTTCCGGTTGCAACGTGGCAGAGATAAATAACACAATAAGAGTACTTCCTTATTGCGGAGGGAAAAAATCGGCACTGATAAGAGAGGTGCGCTTCAAGCGTCAAATACTTGACAAACTCTACCGGCGACGATGTGTCAGTGTACTTACCACTATCAGGGGGCGAGTCCCGTGTCGAGAACGCGCACGCACACCTGGACGTCAAGTTCTGCATATTGTCACGATTAGGGATCGTCATCAAAGTTACTGCGCTTAAAAAAAAAAAATACGTAGAATCCCCAAAACTGCCAACTCCTTTATTTTAAAACCCTGAAATAAATTACCCACAGACATTGAATGTGAAATAATCATGTGGATGTTTTTAGTGAGCATAAATTACGTTTAATGAAAACTGGAGGCTAAGATAGATTCACCTACATGTTGGGCCGTCAGTTGTAACATGAAACATAACCACTGGGCATACTAAATCCTTCATCCTGTGCCTATAAAGGTGTATGCAGGAACTTGGTTGTTTGTACCTGTAGCAGTGAAGTGATGTGCCGCTGGAATGAATAGCCAGTTATTTTGATATTGTAGCATGTTGTGCGGGAGAGTGCTGGGGGCTCCCCAGCATGCTTTGGGGCATGGAGCCCCGGACACTGTTTACTGTACGGTTGCCTTATTTTTGTAGTTATAACATGTATGTGAATTTTATGTGGTGCTTAATTTCTTTTAGAAATATTCCCTGTTTTTTTGTTTTTCTGTTTTGTTGTTCGGACACACCAAAGTCATGGTGTGGCACCATGACTTTGTTTTGCTTTTGTTTTCCTCAGTTTCCTCCGTTTCATTTATCCCATGTTGTTTGAGATTAAGCTCCAGCAAAGATGATTGTCTTGTAGATAATTGTCATCGTCCCACTTGTGCAATTTTTGAGTGATCCAGGTTTCAACATCAGTTTATATACGATATATTGTAATTTGATATATTGTAGACAAGGCAGTAATTACTTTTTTTATGTTTACTTTTCTTCCATTTATTATAGAATAATTGGTGAGTCTGTAAATAGTGACTCCAGCCAGAAGCAATTACCCTTCAAAGAGCCTTTGCATTTATACGTTTTTGAAGCCCCGATTTAGAGCACATTTGCACACTGTCTCTTGTCAAAAGTCTTTGAAAAAAATACTGGACCCAGTAGGGGGCACTAGTTCACCAAGTAGAATCTGTAAACTTTACAAAGGAGTCAAGATGTTGTATAACTCAATGTAATAATATGCAGTTGTACAATGTACTAGCTCAATTGGATATACACATATGCACACACAAACATGTAGAGAGAGAGAGAGAGAGAGAGAGAGAGAGAGAGAGAGAGAGAGAGAGCTCACAACCATATGTTTGTTCAGAAACAACAATAGTTTTCCTTATCCACAGTGTGTGAGGCCTCCCAGCATCCTCCTCCTTTACAATGGAA
The DNA here is from genome assembly GCA_016785325.1 of Chascanopsetta lugubris. NCBI lineage: Eukaryota > Metazoa > Chordata > Actinopteri > Pleuronectiformes > Bothidae > Chascanopsetta > Chascanopsetta lugubris. The sequence continues at coordinate 18,910 of JAFBJT010110986.1, forward strand.
CCGCTCTGACTGAAACTCTGCATCTGGACGTTCATGATAAGCCAAGGTAATGTTTTGCTTCACTGTACCATTCAAATGTTTATGACAGGTTAATTGTAAATTGTAAAAAGGCTCTTCAATAGTAATGACTGTTAGAATGCCACATTTTTATGCGACCCGTTGTCATGCATCGTCAGCTCTGTTAGTTTGTTTTGTAGACCTTGGTTTAGTTTGTGTCTTGTGCCCTTCCTGTTTTATTTTGGTGAGAGGATTTGGGGTTCCTGCCTGTCTGCACTCTGTCTGTCTTGTCTGTGTCTACTCTGATTCCCTGATTGTCAGCACCTGGCCCAGGTTCCCTCTCTCTTTTTTAAGCTCCCCTATCCCTTTGTCTGTTGCAGTTGTGTGTCGTTCATGTCATGTTCCTGTCACGTAGTCAACCGAGCTTCTCACGCCTTGCTTGTTTCATTGCTCGTGAGGAATTTACGTTTAGTTAGTTTAGAACCGTGTTAGTTTTTACGCCTACTTGTTTAGATAGATTTTCGTTGAGCCTGTTGTTCCTGTTTAGTTTGCCTTCATGAAGAGTCAAGAAATACTCTACATAGTCTGCCTGCCTCCTGTCTCGTGCATTTGGATCCAAGCCTTGCGTATTCCATAACACCCCTAACAGCAACTCAGGCTGGATTCCACCACAAACCCGCACCAAGGACAATAAGTCGTTTAGAGGGTCTGCGGGCCAATTCGGATCAGTTCACCCTGGACAGTATATCCTTTCGCATCCTGGGAGGCTCCATGCATTACTTCTGTGTGCCCAGAGCCTACGGGGCCGACCGGCTGCTGAAGATGAAGGTTTGTGGCCTCAACACCCTCACAACGTAGGCCCTCATTGTAATACGACATATTCCACCATTATGCACAGATTAGACTGAATAACAGGTCACCATTATACAGACATGTGCCATGGAACCTGCATGAGCCAGAGAGGGCGACGTTCAACTTCCAGGACCAGCTGGACCTCAGGTAAAAGCCTCCTTTGTCTGACATATATTCTATATACAATGTATACTATATATTCAGTATATATCATATATACATACAGTATATATATTATGAAGCAGCAGTTGTCAACTCTGTTCTCAGGACCAATGTCAGTCTGGCAGCAGAGATGGGTCTCTGGGTCACCCTGCGTCCGGGACCTTACATCTGTGCCGAATGGGACTTGGGTGGGTTGCCAAGGTAACACCATTTAGTCGTTATTTAAAGGTGCAGTGTGTAAAATTTTGGGACATCTAAAGGTGAAGTTGCATGTTGTATCCATCCCCTGACCTGAGCATGCAGGAGAACCTATGGCAAACTTCAGTTGTCATTAAAACTAAAAAGATGTTTAGTATATCCACTCTGGGCTCCTGTAAAAACATGGCGGCCCCTGTAGAGAAGACTCGCTCTTCATGTAAATGCACATCAATGGGCTCATTTAAGGGTAATGAGAAAACATTTAGGTGATTACAAATTCATGAAAATGTCTGTATGTAATTTTTTGGTGCTATTTTTGGAAGTGACACAAATGACCAAAATCTTACACACTGCACCTTTAAAGGTGCAGTGTGTAAGATTTTGGTAGTATACTGACTGCACCTTTAAAGGTGCAGTCAGTATACTTTTGTCACTTCTATCTTCACAGATTATATACTGACATTTTTACAAATGTTTAACTAATCTTTTCACATTACCCCAAAATTAGTGTGTGCTTTAATGTACTGTTACATCAGGGATGTTAGATTTGGTGATCTCTAGAGGTGAAGGAGCATGTTGTATCCCTCACCTCTCCCTTTTGAGCATGCAGGAGAACCTGTGGTAGACTTCAGTTGTCATTAAAACTCAAAAAATGTTTAGGACATCCACTTTTACCACTGTAAAAACATGGCGGCTGTTAAAAATCATGTTGCTTATGTCTACGAAAAAGTACTGCGCCAGTGGAAATCTACTGGCTGTATTCACTGGAAAGGCCGAAATCACGAGACCCCCGTCTTCCTCCCTTAAATGTAAAACAACTCCTATCAGGAGATATTCGAAATCATTCGCACAGAGGAGTGAACAACAACTCGGGCTGGTAACCTTGAGAAAGTAACAAGTCAGTCATGAAGGATAAAAAGGGAGGGCGGCAAGAGAGGGGGTCGATTCGTGCTTCTTCTGATGCCGAGAGAGGGTTGCTCGATCCATCCGTGGTGAAAGGCATTCCTGACCCAGAGATCTCTGTAAGTGTTATTTCTTATGTTAACCTCTGAATAAATCGTTCTGCATTATATTTCCCTAGTGTGTGTTCTAAGTATTGTCTTCCTCTAAAATCCTCCTGCAAACATGCTGCGCGGCGGAGTCCGGCCCCGCCGACTGAAGTCGAAACCCCGATTCGGACAATTTGGTGACCCCGACGTGATTTGATCTAAAAGGAAGGATTGTTAAGACAAAAGAAGGTTTTGAGACAACCGGACCCTTGGGAAGGAAAGACAGAGGTTCAGGAAAGGTGCCTAAAACAACGAAAAGGTAAGCAGTGACCTTTTACCTAAAACCACTGCATATTGAGAAATGTAAATTTTTCCTGAACCTGGGTCTGATTCACAAGGTAGATTTCATTCAATTATAAGACATCCAGAACTATAAGAGATGATGGTTAAAAGTTGAAAAAATGCGAATGATTTGTTGAGACGGTAATAGTGGGTGTGGTCGAACGAAGAATATTGTTGATGTGTTACAAAGCCGAGCCGACGAAGGGTCTTGCAATAGAATAAAGCCGAGCCAACAAAGGGTCTCGCAAAAGGGTTGAAAGTGTTTGGAATAAATATCGCTTGTTTTAACTGTCACGTGTGTGTGGGGGCCCCAGTGAATGTGTGAGAATGAGTATGCAAGGTCAGAGAAACCCAGACACGAAGTCTGAATGGACATTTAAAGAGAAATGGATTGAAGCCAAACTGGCAGATCCAGCCACCAGCCGTAGTCCAAAAACACTCAAAGATCGGTTGGCAACTTTTGAAAAAAGAGACAAAAAACGGTCTTATTGGCTCAAATCAGATGAAATCAGACCAGTGACTGGTCGATTTAATATGCAATTGGCTACATGTAGAGCAGAACTCAATCATGCTAAAGGAAAGCTCGAACAACAAATTGACAGAAGCCTGTTAACTTCGAGCAAAACTAAGTGGAAATGTCGTGTTGACGAGGCTGTGGAAAGAATGGTGATGATGGAAAAGGTTGTGACTGCATTGTGTGAACTGGAGGGCTGTTCAAGGCAGACTGAGGAGAGACAGGGAAGTGAAGGCCGGGACAGTGCAGGCGCGGCGCCAACTGCCCCGCCCCCGTACATGGCTGCCACCCCCTCCTCGCCCTCTAAGCCTACAGCTCCCTCCACTGGTTTGTATCCAATGTTGCAGTTTGATGGAAACATAAAAGTGACCGGACATCTGACTGAAAATCCTTCTGATGATGAAACAAATGACTTACTTGACTTTCCAGGACACGTAGAAGCAGCTGAATCCACAAATAACACTAATACATTCCACCCTCAACCCTCAACACATAGAGTCCCACAAGCGAGTGCCAACTCCAGATGAGGATGAGTCACTTATCACTTGGGACGCAATATCTCAGGGTCAGTCATCCAACAATTCAGAACCATGTGCAGGACCTAGTCGCTGGAAAAGGGAGCTAAGTGATATTAAACAGAGAATGGCACACAGAGACGAGAAGCTTACAGAGCAGCAAAAGAAGTTGTCATTATTGGAAGATGCTCTAGTGGATGAAAAAAGCGAAAGAGTACACTTGCGTTTAAAATCAGATGTGGTACACACATCCAGAGAAATTAGCTGGTTAGCACAGGAATCAGAAATGGACAGAGAGATACTTGTAAGAAGAAGGACAGAGCGTAGAAATCTGCACGAGGAAATGGGAGCAAAGGGAAGAGAAGCAAAGCCACGTTGGTTAGAACAGGTAGATGACGACGACTCTAGTGAGGACCATTCAGACGGACTGACAAGCGCGATGACTCTGGTAGGAAAGTTGACACTGCGTCCAGAGGATGAACCTCGCGCATGCTGGGTTAGGAAGACCAAGATATCTTCCGAGTCTAGAACGACGGCACCGACTCCAGTGCACCTGTTTACGCTAACCACACCAAGATTTGCCTCCCCCTCACATGAACCATGGTCTGCCACTGATGTTGGGCCCATTGCTGCACGCTTGCTTCCCATTGCAGAGGGAGGTGGTGGATGGTTGAGAAAAGCAACTGATGTTACGCAGGGTTCCAATTTGGTGCTGGGAGACATTAGGGCACTACTGGGCGCAGCAGGATTAACGGCCTCTGCGCTGACTGACATTGAAGTAAAAGCGGGCACACATACTTTGGGTCATGAGACACCTTTGAGGCAGGTGAAGGGCCGATTGTTTGATGAAATGCGTGCTGCATTCTCTACCAATTAGACAGCTGCGGCCATGACAAAATACATATTAAAACCAGGAGAAAGTGGAATGACGTTTTTACAGCGTGCCAGAGCGGAATGGGAGACCTCTAGTAGCGAGTGTCCTCAGGGAGGAGGGACTCAAATGGGAACACTGTTCTTTAAAAAGGCAGTGTTGGTGGGTCTCCCGGAAATAATAAGTGAACAATTGGAACAAGATCCCATGCTGTGGACTTGTCCCTGGACTGAGTTTTCGGTGAAGGTTTCACATGGCATTGACAGACATAACGAAAAGCAGATAAAAACGGCCGCTGCACACCAGCGAGCCGCAGAACAATTGACGCACATGCAACTGAAAGAGGCTCAAAACAAAACCTAAATCTACAGATGCAGTACCTCCGGTCTACGCACCACCCGTGTCTATCACCTTACCGCAAGAACCACATGAGCTTTATTACCAGGGAGGGCAATCAGGACAGGATTATTCTCCACCTCAGGGTGTGCCTCAGAACCATTTTGGCAACAGAGGTCGTGGGTATCAGAGAGGAGGAAGGGGTAGAGGGGCGGGACTTAGACAGTCTAGTCAAACCTGCTTTTTGTGCAGACAACCAGGTCATTGGGTGAGAAATTGCCCTATGAAGCCCCAACACCATCCCCATCAGCACCCTCCTGCTCCCGTTCATTATCAGCTATTTGTGCCCCCTCCACAGCTGCGATGGCCGACCTCACCATATGCGTCCCCTGCGCAGGCAACTCCACCCCACAGCATGCAGCAGGCACCATCACAATCATAACATCCTCCAATGGCTGCACATCCAGGACATAGTGCACCCTCAGCATTTATGGCACCAGGAATGCTGCCACAGCAATAGGGGTGCCCTACCCCTGATGCAGAGCCACGGTTAGAATATGAGGTAGAGGGCAAAATAGTTCAAGGGTTGGTAGATACGATCATAAGTGGAAATGTCATGTTGACGAGGCTGTGGAAAGAATATGATCATAGGATGTTACCCACCCTGTGAAGCCCTGTGAGACAAACTGTGATTTGTAAATGCGGGCTATATAAATAAACTTTGATTTGATTAGATACAGGAGCTGCTAGATCCACTTTACCATCTTCCTTGGCACCCCCTTGTCCGCTTCTTCTTTGTCCGTGGTAGGGGTTTCTGGGAAAAGAGAAGTTCTGCCCATATCTCAGCCAGCTGTGGTTCAATGTGCAGGTCAAACCCTGCACCATAATTTTCTTGTGACTGATGCATGCCCTGTACTTTTGTGTGGGAGGGATCTCCTGACCAAACTTCTAGCCACCATTTGGTGCTCTGGGGATGGGGTGGTGCTTTCACTTCCAGATGGCACAGTGACAACCGCCTTGTGTGACGACTCTGACATCTTTGCCCTGTTAGAGGATACCATGATGAAGGAAGAACTGACAATGGCGCACATTTTTTGGTTATTACTCCAACCAGACACCTCAGACAAAAAAGGGATTTTGTCCCATTTCTATGCTTGGAAACCATGGATTATGGCTTTAGGCCAGTACCATGATCCCCCTGACCCTCCCCATGTCACTCTTTATTATACTCGTGAGCCTGATGAGACATATGCTGAATGGTGGGCAGCAAGTTCTGCACAAATTCCAGCCCAACTTAAAGGTGGTGACATAGTGGGGGGACCGGAAGGTGCAGCAGCTGTGGTACATCTAACTGATAGCCAACAACAATGGTACAAGATGGCTGACTCAGCGGCACCGCACTGCTCATTGGCAGTAGCAAAGAAGGGTAAGGCAAAATATTTGGGTCCAATGAAAAAAAACAGCGAATCAAACGACTGACTGGTTGCCCACTCAAATTCCGCAGGTACAGTATTCATCTTCTACCAGATTGTACAAAATCTTGTCAGACACCATTGACCAGACACAACCACAGGAAAAGGATCTAGAAAGATCCCATGGTCAAGAGAGAACTGACCATCCCGATGCGACTGCTATGCTGGCATCAATTCCCACCTCTGTCTGTCTTTTCTGTCCCTCTGGCACCACAAAGCAGGGACATCATGGCTTTTACCTATGACAGTGTTAAATATACTTACAGTCGCCTTCCCCAGGGAATGACTAACTCTCCTGGAATCTTCAATCGATGCTAGCGTAACACTTTGTCCCAGTTGCCACTCTTAGAAGGGGTGGAAGTGATCCAGTATGTTGATGATGTCCTAAACGCGGCACCTAACCCACGATCTTGCCTCCTGACAACTCAGGGTGTGCTCGAAGGCCTAGCACAAGCAGGCTATAAAGCATCCAGACATAAACTTCAATGCTGCCGACAGTGCGTCACTCTCCTTGGCCGAATGATAACACCTTCCGGTAAGTCGCTGACACTTGATCAAATGACCCCTGTACTGCAACATGCGAGACCTGTAATGGTGGGCGACATGATGTCTTTCTTGGGGCTAATGAATTATCACAGACATCACATTAACATGTTTACAGAGGAAACTGCCCCCTTGAGGAGGTTGATGGCAGATGTGGGATATACTGATCTCAAACAAACCTTATCATGGACACCAGAAGCAGAAATAGCATTCATTCGGGTGAAAAATCTGGTGTCTAACACTATCACTCGCTGCAGTCGTAGAAAAGGAAGACGGTATGTGGAACACAAAGAACGCCCAAAGATTGAGGCCTGAAGAAAGACAATCTGCTCAAAGAGCAGAGCTGAAAGCCATGTGTGCTGCTCAAAATGCTAGGAGAAGGGAAAGGAAAAATTGTTACAGATACACAATATGTAAATAATCTTTGTACAACCGATTTAGCTAGGATGAGCAGAGTAGGATGGCAAACTTCCTCAGGAAAACCCTGCAAACATGATGACCTGGTGAGAGAACTAGCACACTTACTGCTCGTCCCAAAGGTTTTGTCAATAAGAAAATGTGCAGTGCATACAGGTGGGCATGATGAAGACTCCCAAGGAAATGAAGCTGCAGATAAAGCCACCAAAACAGTAGCGGGATTTCAGCCGCTGATTTGTCCATAACAAAACAAAAAACCGACAATGGCAAAGACGAGCGAGACGTGGATTCGGATAATGATGGATCCACTGACTTGACAAACAACCCACTCACTGTAGACGACTTGAGAATGATGCAGTCTAGAGCCTCCCCACAGGAGCAAACCGTGTGGAAGGAAGTAGACGCAAAGAAAGAAGAAACAGGTGAGTGGAGAATGCCAGACGGTAAGCTGGTACTCCCCTTGGGATGGGCTCACGTGGCAATCAAAGAGGCTCATGGGCACACACGTAAATAGAAACGAAACTGTAAATGGATTATCTGAATGGTTTATTCCCTGCATGAAGGAAATGGTGGCGGAGATCCTTGACCAGTGTGAGGTATGTGGTCAATTTAACCCCAAACCAGGTATAAGGACTAAAAGGGGAACGTATCCCTTACCGGAAGGACCAGGACCCACTATTATCATGGATTACACTGATATGGGAACTGACAACCGTGTTAAAGGTTATTGCTACCTTTTAGTGGTGATTGACGGATTTTCAGGGTGGGTGAACGCATGGCCAGTAAAACATGAAACTGCCAAAGTGGTCATTAATAAAATGATCACTGAATACATACCTATGCATGAGTTTCCAAAGATTATACGATCTGACAATGGGTCTCATTTCAAAAACTCATCTACAAAAGGTTGAGAAACATTTCGGCATAAAACATAAGTTTGGATCAGTCTACCACCCACAGAGCCAAGGGAAAGTTGAAAGGGCGAACGGGGTGATAAAATCCAAATTGGCCAAAGTAAAGGAAGAAACTGGTGTTACCTGGTTAGACGTGCTCCCCATTGTCCTTCACGACATGCACAATGCCCCACAGCCAGATAAAGGAGACGTAACAGCATTTCAGCTTCACAAAGGAAGAGGGTATAGACACCCTGCAGGACGGGCCCCAAGAGAGGGCCCTGAAGAGCTTCCAGGGTTCACACCGTCCTTCTGGATGGCTCTAACCGACTCTGTAGCCTCTTTCTGTCCCTCCAGGAATCCAGTGCTGACCCACACAGACGACGACCCTACACCTCCAGATTGGGTATTCGTTAAGAGACATCGGAGAACTTGGTCGACTCCTCGCTGGTTTGGGCCATACAAGGTGGAAAAGGTGATATCCCACGCTGTACAGGTCAGCGGGCATTCTACCTGGATCCACCTCAACCACTGTGCCAAGGCCCGGGCTCCCCTTCGCGATATCATCATTCCAGAAGGAGACCGGAGCCCTTCGGAAGACGAAGCAGACGAATAAGCGATCTAGGAGGCTCCGTCGAGCTGAAGGCGCAGGACAGGACACGGCGTAAGACCGATCCTGTCCGACCAGCAAAAGGACCCTCCAGGCACATTACACCCTGGTAGCGAGTCGAAGATAAACACTGTCAAACAAAGACAACGGTCTGACAAGTGTGCACCTCTGTCACCATTGCATACAACATGGATCCTGACACAGATGCCCATATAGAAAGACATTTTTTCAAAGACCACGACGGACAATACCACGAAAGGAGATGGTGTAAGACCGACCCTTAACCACAACCGCACAGAAGCTTGCCTGAACCAATTGAAAACATGACTGTTGTTGCCGTTTTCGTTCTTTGCGGCTGTTGCTGCATCCCCTGCATCCGGTCGCTCTCAGTAAAGGTCATAGAACGTGCGGTGGGGCCACAGCAGCAAGAGGAAAAAGCAATACGCCAAGCGTTGCTACGATTCGACGAAGGGCAGGGTCTGATCGACCGGAAGGATGAGCTTGAGATTGAGTTACGCTTTTAAATTGTGTGACGTGACAAGCGTCACGTCAAGAGAGGGACTGTTAAAAACGGCCATATTTAAGAATTGATCACTTTTATATTCGTTCAAATCAAATCAAAGTTTATTTATACAGCCCGCAGTTACAAATCACAGTTTGTCTCACAGGGCTTCACAGGGTGGGTAACATCCTCTGTCCTTAGACCTTCAACAAGAGTAAGGAAAAACTACCAGGGAAAAAACCCTTTTAACAGGGAAAAAAAGAAAAGGTAGAAACATTAGGGAGAGTCACAAGTGAGGGATCCACTCCCAGGACGGACAGACATGCAATAGATGTTACGTAGAGTGTTCAGTAACAATTGTTCAATTTCCGGGTTCGTCTCAATTTCCGGGTTCGTCACAGCTCGCTCGCAGGTTCAGGACCCATCGCCAGATCGTTCGTGGCTTGAGACTTGGGATGCCGGTGTCCTCGTCACGTCTCGGTTTCGTCTCGTTCCCCAACGGCAAACAAAGCTGAAAAACAGTCGAAAATTGTTTGAGATAGTGCATGTGGTTTCCTGAGTTAAATGTAGAGGAATGTAGTGGAATGTAGTGGGGGGAACATAGGGTTTGTGGCAGGGGTGAGAATTCGAGGAAGGGTGCTCAATCTATGTGCTCATTCTAAGTGCATGATGGGAAATTCCCCCCAGCAGTCTGGGCCGATAGCAGCTTAGTATTGACGATTCAACTCAGGTCTCGCCTGATCTAGTTTTGACTATAGGCTATGTCAAAAAGGTAGGTTTTGAGTCTCAACGTAAAGGTTGAGACAGAATCAGACTCCCGAACTGAGAGTGGGAGCTGATTCCACTGGAGAGGAGCTTGGTAGCTAAACGTTCTACCACCTGTTTTACTTTTATTAATTCTGGGGACGGCCAGTAGACCTGAATTTAGAGAACGGAGCGATCTATTTGGTGTGTAGGGAATGATAAGTTCTCTAATGTAGGACGGGGCTTGATTATTTAGGGCCTTGTAAGTAAGAAGTAGGATTTTAAAATCTATTCTCCTTTTTACTGGGAGCCAGTGTAAGGAAGCCGAGACGGGAGATATATGATCTCGTCTTCTGGTTCCAGTCAGTATGTGAACTGCAGCGTTCTGGACCAGCTGGAGGCTTTTCAGTGACCTAGTGGGACATCCTGACAATAAAGAGTTACAGTAATCCAGCCTAGAAGTTATAAAGGCATGGGAATCTTGTCGGGATAGGATATTTCTGATTGTCTTAATATTGCGCAGGTGGTAGAAGGCTGTTCTAGATATCTGTCTGATATATTGGTCAAATGATCAAGTTCTGATCGAATAAAACTCCCAGGTTCCTCACAGTAGAGCAGGGGACTAAGCTGTTGCCATCTAGGGCTGTTGCCTGATTTAACAGTGGCGCACTAAGGTATTTTGGCCCTAAGACTATGACCTCAGTTTTTTCAGTGTTAAGAAGTAGAAAGTTCTGGGTCATCCATGTCTGAATGTCTTTAAGACAATCCTGGAGTTTCATCGAATGAGTTGGGTCGTTGGGCCTTGCGGATAAGTATAGCTGGGTTTCATCTGCAGTTTATATTATGATTTCTGATAATGTTGCCTAATGGCAGCATGTATAAAGTAAAAAGGATTGGACCGAGTACGGAACCTTGTGGAACTCCATAATTAATCGTTATTGATACAATGTGCATTACTGCTGTATGACTTATGCTCTGTTTTTATACCACGTGTGCCTGTGAAGTGTTTTGTATTATGATTAATCATCTCCAACGTGTTACCTCTATACCGTCAAAAACTGTTAAAAATCATGTTGCTTATGGCTACGAAAAAGTACAGCGCCAGTGGAAATCTACTGGCTGTATTCACTGGAAAGGCCGAAATCACGAGACCCCCGTCTTCCTCCCTGTAACTGTAAAACAACTCCTTATTAGGAGATATTGGCGCACCCAGAGTGAACAACAACTCGGGCTGGTAACCTTGAGAAAGTAACAAGTCAGTCATGAAGGATAAAAAGGGAGGGCGGCAAGAGAGGGGATCAATTCGTGCTTCTTCTGATGCCGAGAGAGGGTTGCTCGATCCATCCGTGGTGAAAGGCATTCCTGACCTAGAGATCTCTGTAAGTGTTATTTCTTATGTTAACCTCTGAATAAATCATTCTGCATTATATTTCCCTAGTGTGTGTTCTACGTATTGTTTTCCTTTAAAATCCTCCTGCAAACACGCCGCGGGGCGGAGTCCGGCCCCGCAGACCAACTGAAGTCGAAACCCCGATTCGGACACGGCCCCCATAGAGGCCCAGAGTGGACATAACATCTTCTCAGCTGTTGTGGCATCTGAGGGCCACCATAGGTTCACCTGCATGCTCAGAAGAGAAAGGTGAGGTGAGGGATACAACGTGCAACTTAACCAAAAGATGTCACCAACTCCTACACACTGCACCTTTAAAATGCAGCCATGGACTTAATGAGGAGTATGTGACTACAGTTTGTTTCCCTCAGCTGGTTGTTACAAGATGAAGACATGCAGCTGAGGACGACGTATCCTGGTTTTGTTGATGCCGTCAACCTCTACTTCAACAAGCTTGTCTGAGTGATCAAACCTCTTATGGTCAGTGAAACTCCAACATCTCATTCTATTTGCAGTGTCTTAGATCTTTGTTTTATTCTTTAAACTGGTTTTACAGTTTGAAGAGGGGGGACCAATCATTGCAGTGCAAGTTGAGAATGAGTACGGATCGTACGCAAAAGATGACAAATACATGTCGTTTATTAAAAATGTAAGTTTGTCAATGTCATTTTCTCTTATTGGGTGCAATCTTTCAGTATATTCATATTTCTTGGGCTATTTTCCAGTGTCGCCAGACCAGAGGGATCACTGAGCTCCTGATGACCTCTGACAACTGGGAGGGTTTGAGATATGGAGGAGTAGATGGAGGTAGAGGTGACCTTTGACCTTATCTGGTTTGACTCTGATGCAACTTTGTAATGTTTTACCTTGATTAGTAAATTATCCCTTGCTCATTTCAGTTTTGAAAACCATAAACCTCCAGCGACTCTGATTTGGAGCAATCTAGCACTTGGCTGACATGCAGGTAAATTGCATTTCTTAGTATCAGTAGGTACTATGGGTACCATATTCCACTTATTGCTCTGATAGTAAAGAGTATAACCTGACCTGTGACCTGTCCTGTGCAGCCTCAGAAGCCTCTGATGGTGATGGAGTACTGGTCCGGGTGGTTTGACGTGTGCAGAGAGAATCACCATGTGTTCTACGCTGAGGGTATGCAAATACCAATTCTATTATCTACAGTCATGATGAGGTGTGATTTATTTTGGCTAATGGAGACAAGCATTAAATAATGAATGATTACATATCATTATTTGGCTCAGCCAAACTACCATGACTTTCAAGGTTTAGTGTGAGAAATTTTATTCTATCTTATTTAAGTCTTCATCTGCTCATCAAGTAATCATGGGGTATGTCTACCAGTACACATAGGGCCATTGGGGATGTCGGTGTCAGGGCCAGTAACACTGCAGCAGGGTCCCAGTGGGATTCAAACCAGTCACCTTTGCTTCCAAAGGCTAATACTCTGAGCTATTGTTTTATTTTACTTTATCTTATTATAGATGTCTTACTCATTTATTTGGCAAATACTGTGTAGATGTTGATTGGAATTTGACACTCAGACAGTGGATTCTCCATTCAGACGCATTCACAATAACAGAGAAGGTGCAGCAGGTGGAGGAGACCAGGTGAAATGTAAAAATAATTCTGGTGCCAGAGAGTCCATGGACAAAGCCCTTCCAGGGGATGTCCAGAGACTGACCCATTGAATGGTCCATGTTTCCTCTTCATGACAGACATGGTGGCTGTGGTGTCAGAGATCCTGGAAAGAGGAGTCTCCATCAACCTCTACATGTTTCATGGGGAACCACCTTTGGCTTCATGAATGGAGCGATGGACTTTTGGGCTTACAAGCCCCAGGTCACCAGTTATGGTCAGTACAGGAGCTCAAAAACTTCTGTCTGACAAGTGAACATTTGTAGCAACCAATAACGTAATAATAGCCACTAAAGTAATACCTGCCAATATTTTGGGCCATTTTAAATGTAGTAAAGCCATTAATGAAAAACATGCCTATAATATCATATTACATTATTTGCTACAGTTATAACATTTTCAAAGGACTTTTGTTTAATGCTTGGCCAATAACGTCATAACCAGCCAATAACTTATTTCATTATTAGCTAAATGTTATTACACTTTTGGCTCAAACATTATATTGCATTAGTGGCAAGTTATTACAGTATGGGCTTTACTCCATTTAAAATGGCCGAAATTATGATGTTATTGGCAGGTGTTGTGTTATTGTCTATAATTACATCATTGGTTGCTACAACATTTTTATGTACATATTTTCTTTGCAGATTATGACGCTCCCTTATCTGAGGCTGGGGACGGCACCCTGAAATATCAAATAGTTGTTGAGGGATTTATTCAGCCTGTATCTTTGTAAGCAATTCAACTGATGACTACACCGCCCTGAGCATCTGTCACAATCAAACCTGAATTGCTGTAAATTTGTTTCTGTTGATTCCAGCTGAGCCTCTTCCTGAAGTGCCGCCGCCTCCTCAGGAAAGAACGGCACACGATACTGTTGTCATCCAGCAGCACTTGTCACTGTGGAACAGCCTGCACCTCATTGACAAGGTGGGTGAGAGCACCTGTCAGGTGTGCTGACAGTCATATGTACTGTGACGGCAGGATGAGAGACGTTGGATCCATCCACACTCCCACAACCACAGAGTTCCTGCTGGGATGTGAGGGGGAGAGTGTAAGATAGGCAGTGAGCCTCAAACGGACAGGCAGACAGGATGTGATGTTGTTGTTGTTCTTATCAGCCTGTTTGTCTGCACATCTGCCAGATGTCTCACAGCTGACAGCTCAGACTGTGCATGTGCAGCCACACAGGTCAGAGAGGCCGGTGTAATAACATAATATGTGTACATATCATTCTTTGGCTCAGGCCACCTTTCATTACATTCAAGGTTTAGTGTGAGAAGTTTTCTTTAATTTAATTTAATTTTGGTTTATTTGAGATATTTTTGACACAAACATAGCTCAAATTCACCAAAATTCTTCACACGGGACCTTTTAATCAAAATTTCCCAAATGGTCTGTTCTGCCAGATAATCCTCTCGAACACATTGTTTGTTATATCCATATATGCAGCCACACAGAGCAGAGAGGACGGTGAACATGGAGAATCTACCCGTCAACAATAACAACGGTCAGTCCTATGGTTACACTCTGTATGAAACCAGCGTCAGCAGTGGAGGATTCCTCAACTCCAGGAACAACATCAGGGACAGAGCACTGGTGAGGATACATATACTGTGTGTGTGTGTGTGTGTGTGTGTTTTATATATGTTATTATTATTTTACTACTATATGTAACCCTATCACTATGACTTTTAACACAATCTAGGTATATGTGGACAGGCAGTATATTGGAACTCTGGACTTCAAGACCCATGAGCTGACACTCCCAGATGGAAAGGTACTGAGTGGAGCGGAGAATTCTGTCTGTGGCATTTTCATCTTTTCAGTTACATGTCAAAGGTTTAAAGCACTTTATGCAAATGATATACAAAACAAACATGAGCTGGCACAAAATTTGTATTTAATGGTGGAGTCATGTCATTTAGGAAGAAACTAAATTGCTAAAAAACTCTAAAGATAATGTTTAAATTATTATTATTATTATTATTATTATTAATGATTACAATAATAATTCTACAATTCACTTAGCAGACGCTTTTGTCCAAAGTGACGTAAAACACAAGCAAAAATCTAGACAGGAGGAACAGGAGAGGTGATGCAGACTGCTGCATGTCTAGGTAGAGACATGTTTTTTGTTTTTTTAATAGATATGAAAGTGCCAACATCACAGTGTCATCATATAAAAATCCTCAATATCATCATTAACATGTTACAATGAAGCTCAAGAGTCAAGCTTAAGAGCAGAAGTCAAGATTAAGTGAAGAGGTGTTTGTGAAAAAGCTGGGTCTTTAGCTTTTTCTTGAAAGTAGAAAGGGATTCTGCAGAACAGATGGAGTTAGGTAGTTTGTTCCACCACTGGGGAACTGCAGAGAGGGGGAGTCGAGCCACTGACTTAGGGCTTCATTGTGCTGGCATCACCAGGCATCTTTCATGAGCAGATCGTAGTGAGCCAGCGGGAGTATAGGGCTTTGAAAAGCAGAGTGACATGTGCAGTTTTGGCCTGGTTGAAACCAAGACGTGCTGTTGCATTCTGGATCATCTCCAGGGCTTTGAATGTGCATGCATGGAGGCCTGCCAGGAGAGAGTTGCAGTAGTCAACTCGAGACTTTACAAGAGCTTGCACCAGCAGCTGCGTGGCGTGACTTGACAGGAAGGGTCCAATCTTCTGGATGTTGTACGAGGCAAAACGGCATGGCTGCGCTACTGAGGCAACATGAACCCTGAAGGTTTGCTGGTCATCACTCATGACACCCAGGTTTCGGGCAGACTTTGTGGGCATAGGTTTGGTTGTTCCGAGGTGTGTATTGATCTGTGGTCGGAGGGAGGGAACTGGCTGGGATTACAAGGAGTCTTAGACGGGTTGAGCTGAAGGTGGTGCTCCTTCATCCATTCAGAAGTGTCAGCAAGGCAGGATGAGATGTGTGCAGAGACGGGTGGGTCATCTGGTGGGAATGACGGGAAGAGCTGGGTATCATCTGCATAGCCGTGGTAAGAGAAACCATGGGAGGGAATTACTACACCAAGTGAGGTGGTGTATACTGAGAGGAGGAGGGGGGCAAGCACTAAACCCTGAGGCACCGCGGTTGTGTGGTTTAGACACGTCTCCCAAAATACTGTGAAAGATCTTCCTGAGAGGTCGGACACGAACCAATCAGGGGCAGAGTCTCTTGGTGGAGAACTGTGGACGGGTGAACTATGGGAAAGCTCTGGACGAACAGCGCAAAGGTGTTCTACCTTAATTTTCTGACTCATGTGAGCATCATTACTGTATTGTCTTTATACCACCTTTTCAATCTGTGCCTCGTCTGTACAGGTATTGTTGGAGACATTGTGTTGAATCAGGAGAGGATTCACTATCTTCTGTTTGGATATGAAGCCTGGTTTCATTAATGGTTGGTCAACTATCCTAAAAGAAACACTTAAAGGTGCAGTGCGTAAGATTTCTGTAAGTTTTGTCACTTCTAGAAATATTACAAAACTATTTCAGACATTTTCCTGAATTTAGAATAAATATGGTAAATGTTTTATTTTTTCCAATATCCTAAAATGAGCCCATTAATGTTAATTAGATTGTCCCCTCTATGGAGGCCGCCATGATTTTACAGCAGCCAAAGTGGACGTACTAAACATCTCTTATTGAGAAATATGAAAAGACTAGTGAGTGTCAGGAGATCGCATGCAGAGAACGTGCAACCAGGTAAGCAGAACGGGGCACTTTGTCCCTGAGGCCCCCCAATGGGAGAAGGTGGGCCCCTGACAACAAGTGATGAGTTCACCTAAAGGTGCAGTGTGTAAGATTTCATTTTAGTCACTTCTAAAAAATATTACTAAACAATTAGACACTGACAGTTTTCATGAATTTATAATCAACTTAAATAGCCCTTAAAGTATATTTACAGTTTTGAGTTTAAATGACAACTGGTTCTCCTGCATGTTCAGAAGGGTGAAGGTGAGGCAATAGATACAACTTCACCTCTAGCGGTCACCTAGCTTACACACTGCACCTTAACTGTTGCATAAAAGCAATGTTTACTGATTAAGAGTTATTTACAGCTGTGACCTTTGACTTACAAGTTATGCGCTTACACATCAGCCTCTTATTGCAAAGTTATTTCCGCATAGATACCTCGCATAATGATTTCTGTGATGAGTTGATAATTTGATCATTCTTTAGAATATCAAATTCATGCGATTGGAAGTCTGATTCCTTGCCACCTAGCACTCCGGGGTTCCACTGGGGGCCACGCTCCATGTGACTGGACCTCCCACTGACACTTTCATCACTCTGCCTGTGAGCAAAACAATTGTATTCTAACATGTCAGAATTTTGCCCACATGCTTTAAGTGGTTTGTGAAGATGGTAACGGTGCCGGCTTTCACAGGGCTGGAGTAAAGGGGTCGTGTTTGTCAACGGGCAAAACCTTGGGCGCCATTGGCTGGTTGGTCAATACATAAGCTGGCTCATTTTAGGGTAATGGAAAAACATCAAACATTTACGTGATTATGGATTCATGAAAATGTCAGTATGTAATTATTTTTGGCATATTTTCTAAAGTGACATAAATGGCCAAAGTCTTGCACACTGCACCTTATGATGTTTTGTTTCCACATATCACATGTTTTAAAAAATAAATGAGCATTCATTTTCCCCCACTTTTAGATCATTGTCTTTGAGGAACAAAAGGCTGGTGACAACTTAACATTTGCTAAGGAAGTTGATCATGGAAAGACCATTGATGTGTACAAACTGCCCTTTTGCACACTGCTGTGAATATGTATCACACTTTTGTCATTGGTACACACTGCACCTTAAATGTTTTTCTTATTTAATTTCCCCAATTGTTATGAAGTGCTGTCATGATTCTATGATTTGCAGCACATTGACAAAAAACTGATAAAGTGGCTGTATCTTTCACCTTTATCTTGTTTTTTTTGGTGAGAACTGTGAATAAATGTGGTAGTTTGAACCTTAAGCAGCGTGGTCGCACCACCGGAGGGCTTCTGATTGGACAGAACACTTGTCCATTGCCACTCTCACATTTGTCAAGCTAACGTAAATAAACTCGGCAAGCAAAAACAAGCACATCCTTTCCTTTAAAATAAGAGCAGTTGTTAAATTAGCTTGCATTACATTGTCTAAATTCCGTTGTGTATATCGTAGTAAATAGCGTACTAATATAGTCTTGACACTGTAAATGCGGAATGAAAATGTTATCGTGGGGTGATGATTATGACATGTCATATATTCATCAGCGTTTTACTTTGAAAGAGCAATGCGGAAATGAGTCTTGTAGTTTCATGGAACTTTATAATAGATCATAGTTGATGTTCCGGTCTCTGCTCAGCGGACGCTATATAAAAGGTCAGGGCAGCGTTTACGGAAGAAGCCTGTGCCGTGTGTTCCCCGTAGCTTTTAGCACAGTTCACGTGAGCTAAAGTCACAGTGAAACTTACAAAAAAAAAAGATGGTCGTGTAGCACCGTTATCTTGGCGTGAGCCGTTAGTGAGCTAAGGTGAGAGGGTGGCACCGGGTCGTCAACATGGAATCGCTCGGAGCTGTTAGCACCGTCCTCGGGGGGTCGGCGGTTGTTGTGGTTTGTGGGCTCCTGTTCGCAGCCTACAAACTCGGCTTATTCTACCAGTGGTTCCACAAGGTAGGTTCCCTCAACATGCTAGCTGTTACATTTAGTGCTCATGTTGACAGCTGTCTGTTTTGTTCTAGTGTTACATGCTGTGGTGCGCCTGTTCTACAGAGGTGAAAGTTGAGACATGACCTTTGACCGACTCTGTGGTCTTGTAGCACAAAGGCCAACACGGGAGTGGGAGTGGGATTACAACACAAAGGGCTGACGATGCATATTATCTGACTATGTGTGGTTATTGTGAAATATGAAAAGACCAGTGAGTGTCAGGAGATTGTATGCAGGAGAGGGGCGGTGCAACCAGGTAAGCAGAACGGGGCACTTTGTCCCTGGGGCCCCCCAATGGGAGAAAGTGGGTCACTTCTAAAAAATATTACAAAACAATGAGACACTGACAGTTTCATGAATTTATAGTCAACTTAATGAGCCCTTAAAGTATATTTACACAGGAAGGAGATCCCCTCTAGGTGCGCCGCCATGTTTTTACAGTATCCCAGAGTGGACTCGCCAAGCAAGTTTTGAGTTTAAATGACAACTGAAGTCGACCACAGGTTCTCTTGCATGCTCAGAAGGGTGAAGGTGAGGTGATGGGTACAACATGCAACTTCACCTCTAGATGTCACCAAATCTTACACACTGCACCTTTAAAGATTAGGAGTTTCATGTTTAAAGGTGCAGTATGTAAGATTTTTGGTCAATTTTGGTCACTTCTTTTTGTAGGACTATTTTACAAACATTATCTTAATGTATGATTTGTTTTGACATTACCCTCAAATGAGTCCTTTAATTTGTATTTTGTACATCAGGAGAGGGACTCCCTATGGGGGTTGCCATGTTTTTACAATAGCCCATAGTGAACATAATAAAAATGGGAAGTGTGAGGGTTAGGATAGGATACAATATGCAATCTATTACACACTGTACCTTTGACTGACAAGTGAACCTGCAGTTTAGTTGTGAGTGTTTGTTACAAAGTCAACAAACAGGATCTGTGTGGATTTGTTTGCCAACTATGATGCAGAACCTGAAATACTTCCCCACACTGCCAATGAGATGTTTTGAGGTTGTGATTGTGCCACCTGACACCGTCTCATATTTTAACAGCAAAA
The DNA here is from genome assembly GCA_016785325.1 of Chascanopsetta lugubris. NCBI lineage: Eukaryota > Metazoa > Chordata > Actinopteri > Pleuronectiformes > Bothidae > Chascanopsetta > Chascanopsetta lugubris. Next base: position 38,667 of record JAFBJT010110986.1, read on the forward strand.
CAAGATGCCGTCTTCTTTACTGATAGATCATCTGGTACATCATACAGCAATTACTTCAGGACAGTCCAGGGTGTATATTTTGAATGCCAGGGGCTGTCAGAAAAGTGTCTGGAAGATGAAGAATACTATTGGTTTTTTTCTGCATTCTTTTGCGAATATACTTTGATTCATAATAATGTAAAAAAAAAAAAAGAAATCAAAATCTTGTTTTCTATATGCACATTTTTATTTGAATCCAGGTCTAAATGTCATTCATGACATATTGGAATTTTTTGCTGACTCAGCGTTCTGCACCTGCTCTATATTTATACAAATGAAGCCAGGTGGAGCAGAAGTTGCCCCCTGCCTTTTAGGTTTGCTTTCTCTGAGGCAACGCAAAGCCCCATTAAATATCCCTAGAATTGGCCTCATGAATTAAAAATGGAATGTGTGATATTTTTTTCTTTTTTTTTTTCTTCGCTTCTAAAAATATTACAAAACGATCACATACTGACTTTTTTCTTGAATTTTTAAGCATCTGAATGTTTTTCCCCATTATCCTTAAATGAGCCCATTAATGTATATGTCCTCTCTATGGAGGCTGCCATGTTTTTACAGTAGTAAAAGTGGACTTACTAAACATGTTTGGAGTTTTTATGACAACTGAGGGCTACCGTAGGTCCCTAACACTGCATGCTCACAAGGGTGAGGGTGAGGCGTTGAATACAACATGCGACTTCACCTCTAGATGTCACCAAATCGGGCACACTGCACCTTTTTAACAGACATCTTCGAAATATTTCCCTCTAACATTTCCTCTGTATGTCAGACTGAAACGAAGAGTCCTCGACATGGCGGCGAGAGTGTGGCGGAGGTGCTCCGTGCCCACGGGATCAAGTACGTCTTCACCCTCGTCGGCGGACACATCTCCCCCATCCTGGTGGCCTGCGAAAAGCTCGGCATCCGCATCGTGGACACCAGGCACGAAGCCACAGCTGTCTTCGCTGCCGATGCCACGGCAAGGCTGTCAGGTGCACTTTCAAAAACCTATCTGGTAGTTATGGAGAATTGAAGAATGGCGGCATGGGTTTTCCTTCTGCAGACTGGGGAGCAGGTGTAATCCACATGCCTTTGTTTGAGGCATGAAGGTGCATCAGTGTATTTGCGCTCAGTATTTGCTTTGACTCTGTCCTCTAGGCACTGTTGGTGTGGCAGCAGTCACTGCCGGCCCAGGCCTCACCAACACAGTGACGGCGGTGAAGAATGCCCAGATGGCTGAGTCTCCACTGCTTCTCATTGGAGGAGCTGCTGGCACCTTACTTCAGGTGGGGTGGGCTTAGATGCCGACTCAACTGTGACTGTGAATTGACGGAAAAACTCCTCATCGACCGTGTTTGTGCTACAGGGCAGAGGAGCGCTGCAGGACATCGACCAGATGTCGCTGTTTAAGCCGTTGTGTAAGTTCTGTGCATCCATCAGGACGATCAGAGAGATCGTACCCACCATGAGGAAGGCCATGGCCATCGCTCAGTCTGGGACCCCTGGTCCGGTTTTCATAGAGTTTCCCATCGACACGCTGTACCCGTACCACCTGGTGTCCAAGGAGTTCGGGGTTAAGAACCCTCCAAAAGGACTGATGGGGAAAATTGTCACATGGTGAGTTGTCAGCTTCAGACAAAATCAATTAGAAATAATATTAACACTTGAGCAGTTTACTAAAGCGGTGTGGTGTGTACGATTTTGGTCATTTGTGTCACTTCTACAAATATTACAAAACAATCACATTTCATGAATTTATTATCATGTAAATGTATTTTAATTTTTTTACATAACCCTAAAATTACCTCATTAATGTGTATTTACATGAGGAGGGGGTCCTCTCTATGGAGGCCGCCATGTTTTTCAATAGTAAAAGTGGATATACTAAACATCTTTTGAGTTTTAATGACAACTGAAGTCGACCAAAGGTTCTCCTGCATGTTCAGAAGGGTGAGGGTGAGGTGATGGATATAACTTCACCTCTAGAGGTCACCAACTCTTACACACTGCACCTGTAAAAGACTCTCTCTCTCTCTCTCTCTCTCTCTGTCTCTCTCTCTCATTCATCTATAAATTGCACTTGTTTGTGTGATTTCTTCTCAGGTACCTCAATAACCACCTCATGAACCTGTTTGCTGGAGCTTGGGAGACCAGAGATCTGTCTCCGCTTCCTGTCGACATCCCACATGCCACCGAGGATGAGGTAGAACTCCTCCTTAGTATTTTAGATTTGACTAGTGTAGTGGAGCTTCTACACTTTACACTACTGCTATTTTTGGAAACTGTGCCTTGGTGACTTGGAAGATTTCTGCTCTCAATACAATCCAGGTACAAAGGTGCATAGAGCTGGTGAGTCGAGCAAAGAAACCTGTTATCCTGCTGGGCAGCCAGGCAACACTACCCCCAACACCAGCCGATGACATTAGGTAAAAGACACATGCTTCTCCTGTTCTTGTCTTTCTAACTTGGTGTTTTACACTACAAGAGAGGGTATTCATTAGAAAGTAGCATTTGACAATTGTTTTTCCGTGTGTTCCTGGTCCACAGGAGGGCGCTGGAGGACCTGGGCATCCCCTGCTTCCTGGGGGGCATGTCTCGAGGCATGCTGGGTAAAAACAGTCCCATTCACATCAGACAGAACAGGAGAGATGCTCTGAAGGATGCCGACTTGGTGCTGTTAGCAGGTCTGTAAACAAATGAATAATAGCTTATAATTGTCATTATTCTCATGTATTTTGAATAGTTTTTACTCCAGAAAGTGTTTTTGTATTTTTTTGAAATCGTTCCATCAGAACTCACTGTTGTTGTTGTTTGCTGTGTCGTCAGGCACGGTGTGTGACTTCCGCCTGAGCTACGGTCGAGTCCTAAATAGAAGAAGCAAGATCATCGCTATCAACAGAGACAAGTCTCAGCTGCTGAAGAACTCAGATATGTTCTGGAAACCAACTGTAGCCATTCAGGGTGTGTTCACAATATATTGTGTGTGTATGTATATATATATATATATATAATGTATATAATCTATATGGCAAATGAGTGATATATATATATATATATATATATATATACGTATACAACAGATATGTATTTTTTTCATCACAGGTCATTTTGGACCTTATCAGTGGAGTTTGCACTGTCAACATAGACTTGCTACATACACTTTTTTAGTATCGACATGTACTGTCAAAAGTTATTACCGATACAATCATTAAACACTTTAAGTCTAATATTGATTTATTATAGGTGATGCTGGTTCATTCTTGGTGCAGCTCGCCAAAGGGTTAAAGGGCCACTGCTGTCCTGAGGAGTGGCCTCAGAGCCTGAAAGCAGGAGATGTGACCAAAGAAAGTGCAAACAGGTGAGAGGAGGTGACCAGCTCTGGTCCATCCTAAATGTTCTGGTGTGTATGCCCTCATCTGATTAAAATTTAGAATTGCTTCAAAATAGTTTACCCGTTTCTTAAAGGTGCAGTGTGTAAGATTTTGTTCATTTTTGTCAATCCTAAAAATATTACAAAACAATTACATATTGACATTTTTGTAAATTCATAATCACCTCAATGTAGTATTTTTTTCCCATTACCCTTAAATAAACCCATTAATCCTTTGAGCTTTAATAACAATTGGGAGTCTACCACAGGTTGTTCTGCATGCTCAGAGGGGAGGGGGCGAGATGATGGATACAACATGCAATTTCACCACTAAATGTCCCCAAATCTTACACACTGCACCTTTTTTTTTTTTGTTTGTTTGTTTTTTTTTGTTTTTTAAATGTATCAAGTATGTTTATTGCCCTCTGGTGGCTGATTGCAGAATATTCACAGTCAGAATTCACATTCTGTATGACAGCTCCAAAAGGGATGCATGTATAAACTCCTGATAGATCGAGTATTATTCGGATCTGACACCACATGTGAAACGTAGCAGTGTTCGTTTTGCGTGATTTGTATAAACCCATACAGATCTGCATAACCCATCGCTACCTACAGCCGATGCATAATGTTTTTTTTTTTCTTTTAGGGCCAAAGCTGATGAGAAGACGGATCGCCACTTGAATCCCCTGAAGGTCCTGCACTGTGTGGATGAGCTGATGGCGGAAGACAGCATCATTGTTGCAGACGGTGGTGACTTTGTCGGAAGCGCTGCTTATATAATGAGACCGAGAGGGCCTATGCGCTGGCTGGATCCAGGTAGGGTCCTGCAGACATTACAACATTATCTCTAGTATATAGGGGAAACACTGGTGTGATTGAAACAACCGCGGTGTGTTTATTTTAAAAGATAGAGAAAAGGACGTCATTCAAGTATTTTGAAAAATAGTCTTTTTGTGGTCTCACAGGAGCCTTCGGTACCCTGGGTGTCGGAGGAGGATTTGCCCTGGGAGCCAAACTGTGCCGGCCTGACGCTGAGGTACAGTCACCGCTTAAAACACAGCTTTGACCTTCTTCCTTTATTATTTTGTAGTGTTGAATTTGTTCTGTGTGCTCCTCAGGTATGGATAGTGTACGGCGATGGCTCCTTAGGATACACCATTGCAGAGTTTGACACCTTCATGAGACACAAGGTAAAATACTTCATTCGCTGACATAATTGCATTGTTTTGTTGTAATAATGATGCAACACTATTTATTCACATTTGTTTTTGATGTTCTATATGTTCCCATTTCTGTTCTAGACGCCAGTTATAGCCGTGGTGGGAAATGATGCATGCTGGAGTCAGATCTCCAGAGAGCAGGTTCCCATCTTCGGCAGCAATGTGGCATGTGGTCTTGCATTCACAGGCGAGTTGTTCCCTGGTTGTTATTGATAGTATGACACACAATTAGAACAATTGTTAAAGGTGCAATATGTACGATTTTGGTCATTTTTGTCACTCTACTATTACCTTTAAATGAGCCCATTAATATATATCTATGGGGGCCGCTTTGCTTTTACTTTAGCCCAGAGTGGACATACTAAACATCTGTTGGGTTTTAATGACAACTGTAGTCGACCATAGGTTCTCCTGCATGTTCAGAAGGGTGAGGGTGAGGTGATGGATACAACACTGCACCGTTGAATCACATTTTATCCTCTCATTGCAGATTATCACACCGTGGCGGACGGTTACGGGGGAAAGGGTTACCTCATAGGACGCGAGGACGAGGACAAGCTGAGTGACATCATCGCACAGGCTCAGAAGGAGACGGCGGAGGGAAAGTCCACGCTGCTCAATGTCCTGATAGGAAAGACCAACTTCAGAGAGGGCTCCATCTCTGTTTAGAGCTGCTTTTTATTGTATTTATTGATTTGTATTTTTGAAATCTCCCGCTGCCTTTTACTGTCAGGCTCTTTGAGGGATAAGCCAGGCTTTGATCAGACCTCTGCGAAACCTGTGTGCCCTTAAAGCCATATCTCACCACTGTCCACCATACGCTGCCCTTTCAAAACAACGCCCCCCAGACACTTCCATTCATGACCAATGTCATCACAGTATCATGTGATCATAACAAAGCTGGAGATCTAATGGACAAGCTTGGGTTGTGCCGGCTACTGTCGGGGTCATCATGTGTCGTGTTCTTTGAAAGACGGCTGCTGCATTTTCAACAAGAGAAAGAGCTCCACAGAAGCTCTGGGATTAGTTTATTTTTTACTCTTTTTTGTTTGTTTTTTCAAATCACAGTTTGTCTCGCAGGGCTTTACAGGGTGGGTAACGTCCTCTGTCCTTAGACCCTCAGCAAGAGTAAGGAAAAACTACCAGGGGAAAAAACCCTTTTAACAGGGAAAAAAAGAAAAGGAAGAAACCTTAGGGGAGAGTCACAAGTGAGGGATCCACTCCCAGGACGGACAGACATGCAATAGATGTTACGTAGAGTGTTCAGTAACAACACACATATTTTTAAAATGTAAATGACGAGATGTTTATATCCATCTTCGTTTTGGTTTGTTCAATCTCCTTTAACCAGCCTGTGAGTAAATAAATGAATAAAAACCAGCAAGGAAACAGTCCGACTTGAGGAAGAAAATGACTTAAGCTGTTGAATCTCTTCCCTCTTTTTTATATTCAAGCCGGACCATGATGTATAACAGCTGTAATGTTGTCTATTGGTTTTGTGAAATGGGAAATATTTTTTGATCGTTGAAGACTGACAATATGCCTTTTAAATGTTTGAATGTATTTTACCGTGATGTGTTTTGATTGAAAAGGAGAGTGCTGATGCACCTCTGTGTTTAGAATTAGCTGAGGATTGATGAGGGCTGTTTCTTTAATATTCGTGTTTAATTAGTTTCCTTTTTTTGCACCTTTTTTCCTTTCCTTTTTTGATACATTATTTACCAGATTCAAATGAAAATTGTTTGACATGCAGATGTGCTCTCCTTTATATTTGAATATCAGGAAAACTCACATTGTTTCAATTAATATGTCAATTATCAGTCAGTCACTTCATTCAGAACTGAGTCAACACTTATTTGCTGTGATGTTTGTCGAAGTGATGCCTCTACATTATGTATTGCACTATGATTCTATCTCATTTACACAGCAGGTGATTGTGTGTGTATTGTTTAAGGCTTTGTCAACAGTTTGATCAAAAACGTGCTGCCTTTGGATCAATTCTCAAATAAATTGAAAAAAGGACGTTGATAATCCCTTTATTTATTTTTCTTGTTACTGTCGGTTTACTATTTTAAAGGTAAGTGAGTATGATGTAGTGACGAACAGTTTTTCAGAATGCAATAATAACTCGTGAATAGCTTGTGACCCCCTTAATCTTTCGATCTGCACTTCCCATTTTAAACAGTAGGTGGCAGGCTACACCAGCAAGGGTTACATTCCAATGTGGTTGTTTTTTTCTGAAATGTTTTTATTTAGCAAAGTCATGTGGGGGAAAAACACAGACACATTCAGCTGCTGGAAAAATGTGCAAATACTTAGTTTATACTTAGTGCCACAAAATCAAAATAAACTTGATACCTTTACTTTTAACAAGGCCTTTTTTGATGTATACAGCCGAGAGCAAAGTGTTACATTCTACTTTTTATGCTTCATGAGTACATGGTCTCCTGTTGCAATGTGTGCATAAATATTATAAAAACACGGAAAAAGTCACTGTCCGGTGTGTAAGGTTCTGTACTAGATGTCTTGTGTCAAGCCCCTTGACCTCCTTTGACGTCACACTCATGAGGGCTAGGATTCTGCTACATTCAAGTACATAACGTAAATCTCTACTTCACTACTTTAAAGTCGTTAAAAGTAAACAGTAATATATTATCACATTTTTAAATCACATTTTTATGGACCCCTTACTATAATATAACTTTTTTTCACATTTTGAACCCCTTACTATACTATGATTTTTTTCTTCATATTTTGGACCCCTTACTACATAGTATGACTCCAACTTTTTGAACGCCATACTATACTATGGCATTTTATCAAAAAATGTGAACGCCATACTATACTGTGGCATTTTTTTTTGTCATTTTGGGACGACATTCAATTTTTGAACGCCATACTATACGATGGCATTTTTTTCAATTTTTGAACGCTATGGCATTTTTCGTCATTTTGCGACAACATACCATACGATGACATTTTTGTCATTTTTAAATGACATACTATACTATGAAGTTTTGTGGCATTTTCTGACGACATACTATACGATGATGACACCTGTATATCCTTGTCAGTCAAAGAAAAAAACACTGCTCTGTCCATGTTTAGTGTTGTTTTCATTGTTTTTTCCATAATTGATTCCACATTCATAGACCTGAATGAAAGGACAAAAAGCTACAACCGTTAAAAGTCAACTTAATTTTTGTATTGCAAAATAATACTTATATAAATACAAGTAATAATAAAATACTAAATGGTAGAAAATATTACAGAGTAAATACATTTTTTCAGTAAACGTATGGGAATTTTTTGCAGTGTACCCTAGATGTTTTCTTTTCATTCCCATAGAAGGGCACTGCAGGATATGAGAATACATTTTAGATCGATTCGTTTGTTTGTTGACGGTGCCTTGCGAGGGTCACGTGTTGTTACAGCGAACTCAGTTATGCCGACAGCTCCTGAACACACCACGGGACCCGGACCACGAGCACACCTCATCGCAAGCGGCGACTGTACAATGACTACGAACGTGTACACTCACACTCATATTTATTTCGGTGTCCGGAGGTTAGCCGAACGTGTGGTGCACAGCTGTACCTGGGACATGTTAGCACTGTCAGCTAGCATCTGTTTAGCTTAACAACAGTATGACCCGTTAACGGCTCGAGGCAGCAAGCGAATCGCACGCGATTCCGTGTCTCGGGATTTGTCCGTGTCCGGCGAACAGGTCAGTTTACATTAGCACGAGAGGCTACAACCGCCGAACTCAATGTGGACTCCAAGTGTTCGACTCAGTGGGATTTAACTGACTTCGAATCAAGACCGTTTCAATAGGAACATCAATAAGAGTTGGGTTTACCCACATTAAGGTAAGATAAGTTAACAATTCAGAGATTTTGACTTTTCGGATCAATGCCAATATGACGAAATAATCCTTTAGCATAATTAGCACCTCAGTCTGTGTAGCGTTCAGGATTAAATACAACACCATTTTCATCAGAACCGTCAGAAAGTCCCAACAGCAGAGTTGTGTGACGAGTCAGCAGGGGCACTCTACAAAGTGCGAACCCGAAAACACGCAGTGGAAAAGCAAGAACATACAAACCGTAGACCTTAAACCCAACCCAAGAGTAACTTTTAAATATATAACAAGAGTAACATTTAAATATATTACATTGTATTTGATGATGCTATATAGTAATCTATAACCCCAACTCCATGGACTTGGATCATCAAATACAATTCACATGTAAAGTGGATCCACCTTGTCAGACACTTATTTTGTTTTGGTTTAGTTTTAGAGTTTTTGTTGTGGTTTAGTTTTCGAGTTTTTGTTGTGGTTTGTTGTGGTTTAGTTTTCGAGTTTTTGTTGTGGTTTAGTTTTAAAGTTTTTGTTGTGGTTTAGTTTTAGAGTTTTAGAGTTTTATTTAGTTAGTTTTAACTATCATAATATTTACGTATTTGTTATTGAAATATTGGAGACGGTCTTGGTGTAGTAGTTTGAGTTTTGAGCATACAAATCCTGTCACACCCTACAGTGGAATGCATACAGTCAAAGGCACATAGTGAAAAATCTTTACATCAGAGGCATTGGAATAGAATAAGTGACAACAGGTGGCTTGGAGGAGGCACTAATGCGTGCTTTCTTTGCACTGTTTCCTTCAGGTGTGGTACTTTGCAGACGGTCTCTTGGCACTCGACCCACTGGCGGATGCAGAGTGGCTCTCGGCTGTTGCACATAAGACACAGTGTTGTCTCCTCAGCCTGGAGGTTCCTGGAGGACGCTTGTGAAAAGTAGCCCGTTCTTCACCTTTACAACGACAGGTCACGTGTTCAAACACCGTTCCTCCTCTTTAAGGTTTGACCCGACAAGTCAGAGTGTGTGAACATCCCTCCAACTCTACCGAAGTGGTAAGAGAATTTTGATTACGTTTGTTGTCAACACACTGACGTAGTTGTTGTCAACCCATTCACTAATGTAATTAAATGTATAAGGGGAAAAAAAAACACTTACTTCCGGTGTGTGTGATGCTGTTGCTAAGGGACTCGACATCACTCCATTAAACAAACATAAACATGGTGGCGCTAACTTTAGCAATACCAGGTAGTTGCGTACTCAAAAATGTATGTTTTTAAATGTTATGGTGGGTTTTCCTCAGAGTACTGACCCTCTACTGATAACAGCAACCACAACAATTAAAATTATTATAATACCTATTATTGTTATTATTATTATTATTATCATCATTATTATTGTTGATAATAACAATAATAATAATAATAATAATAATAAAAATATAGCATGTCTAAAAACAAAATTACACTGATACAAATTAGAAAAATATAATCAATATGTTTAGAAATGTAGTCATACAGAATAAACAATAACATTTGACCACACATTGAATAATAAAAGTCGATTTTGACAGAAACAGATTATTATGTATAATATGACGGTTGTCCAAAAACATTAGCAGATGTCTACTCATATACACCACACTCATTAATTATTAGACTAAGATAAATGAAATAGTGTCCCTTCGTATATGTCATACTGTTGTACCTATCGGACTGAATCAATTTTAAGTTCAAAGAGTTTAAATTACAGTATGTACTGTTGTTGAGCTTTGATGTGTCTTGCAGCTAGAACAGTGGCTTCTGGCATGTTATCAGACTTTAGTGTTGCTGGTAAGAACTTAACAAGCAACTTCCTGTTTCGTAAAACGAGGATGTTGTAAAGCAACACAGGTTAAAGCAACATGTTGAATTCAAAACATGTCTTTTAACGTACTTTTCAGTATTTTAATTCCCTGTCATCTACGATTTGAAGTTCAAGTGTCGTTAAGCTGAGAGGAATGTAGTATTGTTTGCTAAATGAATCATCACTGATGCTCAGACGTGGCGTGTGTTGCATCACCCTTGTGTTTCAGGAGCTGAATGGCCTCCGCTGTAGCAGTGAAAACTGAGAAGCGACCTGCAGCTGATTCTCAGGATGCAGACTCAAATGCCAAAAAGCCCAGGTAAACAGCTTGGAAGGCAGCTGCCTAGCATCTGATCATTTTTATATAAAGGCAGGTTCTTGTTTCACTGCAGTGTGCTTGGAAATGCTGTCAGAAGGATTTGATTAAGTGTCGCCTCTCCATCTCTGCCTGCCCTAAAGGAAACTGCTGCCCAGCCTGAAGACCAAGCGGGCCCCTGAGCTGGTACTGGTGATCGGCACGGGAGTGAGCTCGGCAGTGGCCCCCCAGGTCCCGGCGCTCCGCTCCTGGAAGGGCCTCATCCAGGCCTTGCTGGACGCCGCCAATGACTTTGACCTACTTGAGGAGGAGGAGAGTCGGCGCTTCCAGAAGCACATGCAGGAAGACAAGAATTTAGTGCATGTGGCCCATGACCTCATTCAGAAACTTTCCCCGGTAAGAGCCTGATCCCTCCCTTCTCCCCACCCTTCCTGCCTGCACCACCCTGCAGCACGTGCTCCAACACATATCAGACCAACTTGCGGCTTGTTGTTGCTTTTTCTCCATCAGGGTTTTTTTGTTTCGACTTGCCTGGATTGAGATAAGATTCAGGATCTTACCCTTATCTCGTTAAAGAGCCTTTAGCGAACGACACATGGTCTGTTTGGGACAGGGAATGTTGCTGCAATCGGAGATTGGAGGGAAGCTCTGTTTTTTTCAAAATTGAAAAGTCATAAAACACCTGGCTGCCTTCAGGGCAGCTAGAGAAACATCATCCCTGTGAAGGCAGGCAACCAGCTTTCAACCAGCTCCATTCTAATCCTTATTTACCCTCCGCCATCTATTTAGTTAAGAGTGATTACATCAGCTTGTTTACGAACCTGCATTGTAATGGTTTCCTTCATACCAAAAAAGGAAGGGGAAAAAAAAGCTCCTGTCGTATGATAGTTGACTCATAGTGTCTCATCTTTTACATGCAACCGTCACCAGTCAGGTGTTTTGCTTGTTCCTGTCATCTGGTATTAGCTGGAGTTTTAGCATCATAGCTCAGGTGAGCAGAGCTCTTCTCTAGCACCCACCACCCATGAAGTTGTGTGGATGTCCCTTTTAAAGGTGCAGTGTGTGCGATTTCTGTCATTCTTGTCACTTTGACATTTCATGAATTTAAAATGACTTACATTCTTTTTACCTTTTGCCTTAAATGAGCCCATTAATGTATATTTACATAAGGAGTGGGTCCGCTATGTTGTTTCACTAGCCCAGAATGGACATACGAAATATCTTTTGAGGGCTATGAATTCCCCTGCATGTTCAGAAGGGTGAGGATGAGGTGATGGATACAACATGCAACTTCACCTCCAGATGTCCCCAAATCTTACACACTGCATCTTTAATTTGCAATAAGCAAGTTAAAGTCACTTCTTTCTGAAAATGCCTCTTGGCAGTCAGAGGGCACAGCGATAGAAGCAAAAATCAGAATATATCAGGGAGCACAGTGATAAAATGATACAGAATCAAACACATCTGAAGGCCCGGTCGGAAGCAATAAATTAAATTGAAAAAGAACCACAGCTGATAATAAGATGACGTGGCTCTCTCTCTGTCGGACAGGTTCATTCTGGAGCAGGGCTGCCAGATGGGAGCCTTATTGTAGTTTGCCTCCTGTGTTAGTCATGTCTCATCGCACCTTTGACATCGATAGAACAGGCTTTGTTTCAGCCTTCAGCTCAGCCTGTTGTCACAAAGGGAACAAACAGCGCTTTTATGGCTTTATCCGGCGTGTTTATTTCAATCCACAGTCGTGCAGACACGGGCGGGCGCACCGCACCGCTGCTGGCCACAGACACAGTGGGATCCAGCGTGCAGAGGAAAAAAACAACCCCCCCACCAGACTTTCCATTCAGACCGCGCTGCCCCCGACAGCAAGCATGCTGCAAGAGGTCATGAGCGTGTAGCAGCTTTATTCACAAAATGTCCCTGTATTGCATTCAAAGGTACAGTGTGTAAGCGTTTGGTTATTTTTATCACTTCTAAAAAATATGTAAAAATACATACTGACAGTTTCATTAGTAATCGCCTAAATCTATATATTTTTTCCATTACTCTTAAATGAGCCCATTCATCTATATTTACATGAGGAGAGGGGTCCTCTCTACAGGGGCCGCCATGTTTTTACAGTAGCCCAGAGTGGAGGTACTAAGCATCTTTTGAGCTTTAATGACAACTGAAGTCTACCATAGGTTCTCCTACACGCTCTGAAGCAGGGGTGTCAAAGTCAAATGGACGGAGGGCCAAATAAAAAATTTAGCCAGAAGCCGAGGGCCGGACTGATCGAATGTTCATTGAAACATTTTAAAATGGCCGCATATAGTGTAGTGAACCAAATTGAACCTACTGAAAACCTAACAAATATATTACAATATGATCGGATAAATAAAGCAATATTTTCTTATGGCTCTGACAGTATTTTTTTATTTTCAACAGGCACAAAAGACAAATTTCCTTTATATAAAAATCCCCATAACATGAACATTAAATGATTGAACATGAACATTAAATGCGGTATTATTCAAGGCACCATCAGTATATTTTCTCATTTAGCAAACGTGGGCTAAATTTACTTCAAAGAAATAAATAATTTTAGCTATTTTCTATCATTCGCTCAACTGAAAGATTTATAAAACATAATTGGAGGACGGTGATGGTGTTGATGATGATGCTGGTGATGACGATGATCATGATGATCATGATGATGATGAGAGAAGGTAAAATGGAGGTTGACAGTCGAGTAGGAAGCCAAGTAGCAGAGAGAGAGTGCAATGAATTTTAAGTTAACGACGGGGGAGGCGATCAGATGAATGTAACAAATAAATGTATCGTTTTCAACATTGAATAGTTGAACAATCGTCTTAAAATGACCATCGGACTTGGTTTGGAGATAATGGGCTTGCCATTATACCAGATAGATCAATCTGTTTCTTTGTGGACATATTATTGTCTCGTTGCCTTGTAATACCCCCTTTTAGCCACTAGAGTGAGTCTGGTCACTCAGTCTACCTGTTTTCTGTGCTAGCCGTGTTCAGCTTGCTTCTCAGGTCCAGTTTTGTGGAGTGTAACACCATCACGGATATTCATATCACATCCTTCCCAATACCGATTTCAAAATAAAAGCCTCACGTCATGTTTCTTACTGACTGAATCTACTTGATCGTTTCAAACAGGAGTTTGGTAGAGTACCGGAGGTTATATTCCTTCATACTGTAGCTTCCTGATTTCTTCCTCAGAAATGACAATTATTCCGTGTATGGTGAGATGAGACAAAGGTGAGAACAACATCACTGTTATACGCGGTGCATGCGCATATTTAAAGGTGCATAAGGCAGATAAAAAACACAACTCAAATATATTCATCCAGAACACACGACACCAAATGTACATATATTGCCACTGGAGAACGGTGGATTAAACGCAATTCAGCACACGGGAGTTTTGTAGTTTTTGTGGGCATGTTTCAAAGTGTGGTGAACCCCAAGGATCCACCCTGGGCCCGATTCTGTTTGTCCTGCACAAACAGGGACCCATGAAAACAAACCTATTCCGTGCCCCTGTGCTGAGGCTGTGGGCATCTGACACCAACAACCCCAAAGCTGACCATTAGCAAGAGGTGGACCGGAGGCTGGGCTCATTAACGCAGAGCCACCGAGTCCTCTCTCTGCAGCGTTCCACTGCCATCACGTGTGCGTCTGCCCTTTTCGGAAAATCTGCACTTTCATTCCTCTCCTACCCTCAGACAGCACACCGACAACATACTGCAGCCCTAATCACCGACCCCCTCCACACTGATACCACCTGCCTCCAGAAGACAAGGGACCACGGCTTGACCACCGTAATTGGAGCCGAATGGGCTCGGCAGAGGAGGGGAGCGCATGAATGCCAGCCAAGAAAATGAGGTAGCTAAAGAAATGAAATGTCTGATCCAGGAGAGGAGGGGGCGGGGAGGCGGAGGGAGGGGGGGAGGGGCGGGCCGGGGGGCGGCCGACAGCCA
>JAFBJT010110986.1:67964-79605 GCA_016785325.1 Chascanopsetta lugubris
TAAGTAACACATTTACCGAGCATAAGTACGCCATTGCAGCCCGGTTTTAAAAAGTAGCAAAATGTTCAGCGTCGTGAGAGTAACTTTAGAATTCAACACGTGCTCGTTGCATTTCATCAGTTGACCGTTTCTCAAACTCGGCGTTCACCGAGGGGCGACTGAGTCCAGTCCGTTCCCTGGAGAATCTTTAAGTATTAATATCACGGTCATGCATAGACTGCGAATGACGAGCGCTACGCTCCGAGGACCTGACTTCACAGTCTCTCTGCTGCCATGATGAGCGGGCAGGGAGAGAGGGAGAGAGAGAGAGAGAGAGAGAGAGGGAGGGAGAGAGAGAGAGAGAGAGGGAGAGAGGGAGGGAGAGGGAGAGAGAGAGGGCAGAGGGAGGAGATAAGCCTCAGGGTGATGGAGTCTCTCATTAAGTTCCGGGTCACAGAGAGAGAGGGGGGCGGCGCGGCCCACCTGCCCTGGTCGATGTAGTCGACGGCCAACGTGCTGAGGCAGAAGATGAGCAGCACGGCGATGAACATGTGGTAGATGGTTCTGATGTGGCTGATCTCGAAGAGCTCGCTGAGGAGAGGAGGGAGCAGAGGGCCGGCAATTAGAGACCCTCCCTTACGACTTCCTGCCCCTATCTATAAATGTGTGTGTGTGTGGCCTCCGTTCAGATGGGATCTGGTGGCGTGGAATTGCTTTTTGTTTAGTGGTAGATTGGGTTTGGCATTGACTCGATGATTAGAGCATTCGTCTTGGAATGCAAAGGTCGCTGGTTCGAATCCCACTCGGACCCTGCTGCAGTGACACTGGCCCCGACGCCGATACCCCCGGTGGCCCTGTGTGTACTGGTAGAAATAGCCCCTGGCCCAGATTACTGGACAAGTGGTTGAAGATGATGGTGATCATTCTAGAATTTCTTATCAACATTTCATAACATTTATTATTTTTCTTTTTGTAGAATGTATTTCTCAACATCGAGATTTTTCAAAGGCACTGAATGATATAAAATCGTGATGAGGGTAGAAAATAAATAAATAAATAAATAATAAATGTCATGATTTGGATCTTGAGGAGTGAGTGCACCATGCAGCATCCTGCAGGGCTGAAGCAGGGGGGGGGGGGGGGGAGGGGAGGGGCCGGGGGGGGGGGGGGGGGGGGGGGGGGACGGGACGGGACGCTGCGGTTCACAGCGTGGCCACTAGAGGCTGACTCAACCCCCATAGGCTCCCATGTTAAAATGGTCAACTTCAGAGGTGAATTAAAGAAACTTTTGTTTTGGTCTCAGTCAGTCACATCTTCTCATATGTGTAAATCCGTCTCATTGGACTTGTTTGTGAATCATCCCCGTGCCGACGTTCACATTGGTCAATCCCTCATCACGTCCGTAAACACCGACTCCCTCTGCTACTCACTCCAACAGCGACGGTCTGTCCGTGAACACTTTCCCGTCGTCCATTTTCTGTGACCTGAAACAAAACCAGGGGAAACGGCCGGTGATTTGACAAAGCCAAGCCACAACAGTGAGGAATCCCCCTCCTCGCCCCCCCTCGCCCCCCACCCCCCTCGCCCCTCCGTCTCCTCCTCACCTCCCCGACGGCTTCTTCGTCATCGTCCCGTTGACGGTGGCCCGGCTGCGCGTGAACGGCTCCGCCGACTCCGTCAGAGCTTGGTCCAGAATTTCGCGGAGCCGATCCTGGACCTGACACAGGACTTTCTCTCTCACCCTCTGCGGGACGAACCAACGCACAGCGTCAATGTGTGAATGACACGCTCAGGTTGCACTGCACAGTCGTCATCGTCCGCAGTCAACGCAGAATAACCTGTGCGTGTTTCTTCCACTGTCTCAGCTCGTCCTCCTGCACGTTGCTCTGACTTCCTGCTGCAGAGGAAACACAAACAAAGCCACTTCTTACTCCTATAAGTTCAATGGAATGTAATATAAAGGAATCAAACCCTCCACTCGTACGTCTATAATAAACTTAAATGCAGCACCTGGAGGGAAGGGAAGCACCGTGACAGTTTAGGGACCGTGGAATTATTATCATTATTATTATCTTAAACGGGGTTTGGGATTTGAATTTCAGGTGGATTATATCTGATTAGATTGAACATACCGTGATCGGAGGTTTCATCGGTCTGTTCGCTCTTTTTACTGCGCTGCCACAGTCCCTCGGGCGGCTCTGCTGTCGCCATGGTTACCACTCACAACGCGGGACCGTCCGCTGACGCGATACCTGGAGGAGAATATAGATTAGAGCGTAGCACATGTTCAGAACTGATTAGTTTTACCCTGCTGGTCCAATGAGGAAACTCGACCTTTGACCTCAAACATGAAAACATTGATCCGTATGTGGCTCATGATCGCGTGTCCACGACACACATCTGATCACATTGATCTGAAATTGGCAGGTACGTGTTTGAAAGACACACGACTTATAAAAACCTGTCTGCCATTAAAATACCTCAAAGGAGAAGTATATAGGTTTTCACGACATCTAGTGGTCCAGTTGTATGTTGCAGTTATCTCACTCCTCCTTTCCACGCCTGTAGAAGAACTTATGGTGGCTGTAAAACTCACAAGGTGTTAAGTTTGTCCCTTCTGGGCTACTGTAAAAACTTGGCGGTGCCATATGAGGTTCCTGGCGTAAATACAAAGGGCCCCGTTCGTTGGCATGGAGACAATCATTTGCATACGGAGGTGATTACATGCTCCAACACATTCACATCATTCTCGTAACTGTCGTCAGAGCTGAGAGGAGAGGAATGTTTGCACCTGAAATCTTGCACACTGGACCTTTAAATGATGTGTTTCAGCGCGTGTAATTCACCCATATTTATTCTCTTTGGAGGTTCGACGCTTTTCAGATATGAAATGGAGAGATTAAATCAGGTCACGCTGGCGCTTTGCCTCGTGCTGAAAAATTAATATTCCTGACGAGCACCGTCGCCCGGGACGCGAGCTTATACTCGCGTGCGTACCTGCATCAGGGGACTCGACCTGTAGTAACCTCGGCGGCGTTATCGCCAGTCACTGCGGGTCGAACCTACACAATGTCAACAAATCGTACAGCTCCACTGGAAGTTCTCTCGCCATTGATAAGATACACAGAAGACTGACGGAGGGGATTGTGCCCCGCAGACTTAAGGGGCGGAGCCACGGGAGCGACCTCATTTTCTAATCCATGCTGTTTGATCACCTCTCAGGAGAAATGTCAACACAGCAGATAAGCCGGGCACAGATATGCAGATAATACATGATGTGGCTCCGGCCGATGCGATGAGGGAGAAAAACAAGGTTATTTTGTTTTTGTTTTTTTACACACTTATGCAACGATACTTGAAGGTGGGGTGGGGGTGAGGGTGGGGGTGAGGGTGGGGGTGAGCGTGAGGCTGCGTGGGCGTGTCTGAGGAATAAAACTTTACTGTGTGTCCCTCTTGTATTCATTAAACTGTCCTGCACATCAAGAACCGAAGCAGATGATAGAGTCCGACGCGATTCAATGTGAAACAGTACAACACATGTTCAGATGATTCAACCCGATCCGACATGATTCAATATGATGCAACACAAACGTCCAGGCGCCAAAACATGATTTAACGATACGATATTGTTACGGTTTGACATGATGTGGTATAATCTGCTATAGTATGATATGTTCTGATTTACTAATGCTATGGAATGCTATGATATGATATAATATGATAGAATGCGATATAAAACAGGACGGTACTCGAAACTATTTGATATAATATGGAAGAATGTAATTGGACGTAATATGACGCGTTATGATTTCATATGATATAATTGTATAATTATATGAGGTGATGTAATATAAGATGATGTGATGTGACAGGATACGACAGGACGAGTCGTAACATGAGATGATGTGATGCAATTTGTAATCATTCAAAACTAAATGGAATATGGAATATAATTCATTTTAATTACATTTGGAACGCACACATATGAACAATTGTTCTAAATATGTTACATTGATTCTATATGAAATAATGATACAAATGATTTTTGATGCAGCTTGAGGAAAGCTTCAATTTTCACCTCCATGATTTCATATGTTAAATACATAAAAAGTTGAACTCCCCTTGTACCACACTTCTGCCTGCATATATCTTTACATGTAAATGTCCTGTAACCAGCCAATGATCAAAGTCATAATAGAGTAAAAAAAAATGAACGTCATCAGTCAGATTTACATTTGACTTTCATGACTTGACTAATAACAACATCGCATTTGTCGACAGGACTCACAACTTTCCCTCTGAACCCATAAGAAATTAAAAAAACTGCTGAAAATGTTACATCTGTTCGTGATTCCTACCTTCAACAGGACCTTCAATAGGACCTTCAATAGGACCTTCAATATGACCTTCAATAGGACCTTCAATAGGACCACCTCGTATTTGTTTGTGTTTAACCTTTAAACAACAAAAGCCCTCTGATGGGCGCAGGAAGCGTGGAGTCCTGGCTGAGGGATGAGAGTGAGGGCAGGTGACAGACAGACGCAGTGTTGACGGTGTGTCGCTGGTTGTACTCACTCTGTGTTCAGGCCTCAGGCTCAGCTCCTCCAGGTGAACAGGCCCTGCTTCACTTGATGGTTCCCGAGGGGGGAGATCTGCCGGAGTGTGTGTGTGTGAGTGTGTGTGTGTGTCACACTGTGTCTGATGAGTGTCCTCTCCTCTCCTCAGCTGCTCCTCTGGACTTTGTCCGGTCCGACGCGCTGAGGCCCTCAACTCTCCAACCCCACGTCAACTCCCTGCACCTCCATCGAGTAGATCTGTTGTTTTTTTGTTGTTTTTTTTTAAAGCTCCATGCCTCATCTCACCGCCATTATTCGTTGCCGTGTTGATCAGTGACACACAACAAATATTCCACGGCTTCACAACTGGACTGCTGATCAGGCACTTTCTAAAAGTCCACCTCCACTGGAAACGTCGTTTTGCGAATGTTAGTTACAGATCAACAGTTTCTACGACTGTTTTCACGTTTGTTGAGAGGAGATATCTCTCTGTTGTCCGGTTCATTTGGGATTTACGAGAATAATAGATAAGGGAATATGTAATAGGGCTATTAAGGATTCATCAAGGAGAACGGTGTGTCTTAAAGACACATTGTGTTGGATTTAGTGACATCTAGTGGTGAGGTTGCGTGGTTGTGTGACTTGGCTGCATCTGAAAAAAGGGTCAAGGTTCGTACAGTCAAGTGATTCAGAAAATACAACGGAATTATAGCCCTTTTATACAAACAGAAATGGAAACAATTTCTTACACACTGCACCTTTAAAGTAGACTGGATGTGTTAGGTTGACCCAAAACATGACCCTAACGTATATATATATATATATATATATATATATATACAAATATATGAAGAGAAGATGAAGAGAAAACTCCAGCGAGACAAGAACAAAAATAAAAACGGACTCTCAGCCAAAACAAATCAATGAGTGGAGCAACCGAGGACCCGGAGTCACTGACCCCTGCTCACTGACCTCTGTCCTCCACTCACGAAGTGTGTCCATGCCGGGCTTCCGTCACGAACGGCAAGAACTACAGAGGCTAATAATGATATGTACACAGTCTCTTCTTTATTGAACGTTGGTATGAGATAGCAGTGGTGTTTCTCAGCAGCTACACGAGAGTCAGACTGCATGCACTAGTTCACACGCTACAGACCAACCAACACACATACAAACACGGACACTTTGCCTCTGTCGTCGTCCATATTCTTATTATTATTATCAATATTTTTTTTTTTTTCTTTCTCAAACCCAAGCTCCAACACTCTCATTATTCTGTTTCTGCATATTTGGAACAACAGGGTCACACATCATGGAGGGTGAAAGTGGAACAAACAGAAGAATAAGAGCGAAAGTAAAGTCCACACTCCGACAGGAGGAGTTCCTTCGCATTCAAGCAGCAGGTTTCTGTGTCGTCATTCAAAGCCTCAGCTACTATGAGCTTTTTTTGTTTTTTTTTAAATCTTCTTTTTTTTACCATTTGTGGAATCGGAAAGCTGCAGGAGGAGACACTCAGAGTAAAGAGCAAAGAGGACGAATAAAAAGAGGAAAACAATCAACAGAAGAAAGGATGTGATAAAGTGCTTCATTGATAATAAGCCTCAGTATAATCTGTTCGCTCTCAGAGCTCAGCCCACACTTTGTGTCGTACAGGTCAGTGACACACTGGGACGTTATGGGGGGAGCCTTCATGTATTGAGCATATTGACTGTATCATTCATATGCTCTTTTATTTATATTATTATATCACTATATCTTTTATAATCACCAAGTTTCCATTTCATAGAAAACTACATATAAAGAATATATATGATCCACCATGAAACAAATTTGTTTCAGTCGCATAAAAATAAAGGGTTAATTCGTGTAATTTAGCATTACAGAAATAAATAGCATGATATATCAATATTGGAGCTGTATTACTAATATATCTGTTGTATTCTTTTCTTCGATACAAATGAGCAAAATACACTTTAAGTAGCGAACGAAAGATCCAGTTTAAAGTGCGGTGCCGTGTGTGTCGTCAACATGTAGAGTTTCCATTTGACTGAAGATACTTTTCATGTACGTGGCTTTTGTCGGGGACCTGTTGTTCCACTTGTTTACTCTTCATGAATGTATCACGTCTCACGTCAACACGTCACACACGACTGAGGATCCGAGCACTTTTAAAGTCTCTGAAAACAAAATGACCCCTGTATGTGCTTCTTCTTTGGGAACAGTAAATATTTAGAAGCGGTCAAACGAGATACTGGTTCATTGTGTTAAAGGTCTCTCTCTCTCTCACACACACAGACTCTCTCCCTCTCTCTCTCTCACACACACACACACACACACACAACGCCCCCCTTCACCTCTGTCTACCTCATCCTGAGTGGTCAATCAGGAGGCTGACAGAGAGAGAGAGAGAGAGAGAGAGAGAGAGAGAGAGAGAGAGAGAGAGAGAGTGTGTGAAGGACGTTGTGTGACAGAGTGTCAGTGTGTCAGTCGTCAATCAAGGCGAGTCAATCACTTTATCTTTACCTGCTCAATAACCCTGACTGCCCCTGAGTAAGACAGGATTTATAATGACCATAACTTTGGGGGTCAAAGGTCAGACGTCTCAATGGCTGATGAGGCGGTACGTGAGTGTGTGTGTGCGTGTGTGTGTGTGTGCGTGTGTGTGTGTGTGTGTGTGTGTGAGAGGGGGATAAGACAGAGCAGTTGATAACCTAGAGTAACCCACATCGTCTGTTACTGAACAACTCCCACTCAACACGACTCATTACTACGATCGGGCCTTTGGTCTCAGTTCGACTTCATCTTAAAGGTACAGTGGGCGGGATTTAGTGACCTCCAGTGGTAAGTCTGCGTGTTGGAAATGAGCGCCTCTTCCCCTCCCAAGCATGAAGGTGAACACGCAGAGGCCGTTCAGTCCTCATCAAAACTCAAAATGTGTCCGTTACGGGCTTCTGTAACAACATGGCGGCCTCCATAGCGACGCCCCGCCCCCTGATGTCAATAAATAAAAAGTGCTCGTACTGAGGTCAACGAAGCGACGCGTGCGCACATTACGCTGACGGTTACAATGACGCCACGCTCCATTTCTGCCGACACAGCCGAAAGGAAACCGTACACACTGCACCTTTAATGAACTGTCGCCTGCAGCTGCTCACGTGAAGCCATCGTCAGCGCTCTGCAGACCAGGTAGCACGTGACACACGAACACAGTGACGCCCGGGAGCAAACACACCACACCAACTGCAACCGATCCAAAGCAAACAACAAGCAAGACTTGAAATCGAGCAGATGATGAACAAATAAAACATGAGTCTGGAACGAGCGGTAGAAAAATAGCTGCTACACTTCCTCTTTTTTCCTCCTCACGCCTGTAAGAGCATCTCACAGATGATTCCCGTCAGGACGTTTGTTCCGTTTTGTTTTGCCAGATATTTCCACACGTTCACCGACTCGTAAGGATCCACGTGAGTTTAACTCGAAGCCGACTTTCACCCCAGTCAAACCCGGTGAGGTGGAAGCCATTTTCACCTCTGAATATTTCACTGTTTTATTTTAAGCAGCGCCGGAAGTGACGTCTTCACTAGTTGTCGTCGTCCCCCCACCCCCCACCCCCCCCCGCCCCAAGCTCGAGCATCGCTGTTCTCAAGAGCTTCTCATTATGTGATTTACTATTCACCCACATGTGATGGGCGAACACATTTCAAATTGTTTTACCAAAAAAAAAAAATGTTGTAAAATAAATCCTGAGATATGGGCAAGTAGCTCCGGTATGTTTGTATTGTATTTAAAGGTGCAGTGTGTGAGATTTGGGGACCTCTAGAGGTGATGTTGCATGTTGTATCCATCACCTCTCCCCCGCCCTTCTGATCATGAATTCTACACACCGCACCTTTAATGGTGTCAATGCTGGGCAAATATTTTGTTGCCATTGACATAATCAAATCGTTTGTGGATAGAAGATCAATTTGAAAGGAATGACCCCAAACCCACCTCAGATATAGGTTTGAAGATAGTGTGTGGGATTCAGTGACATCTAGTGGTGAAGTTGGGTGTTGCAGCTGAATGTCCCTCACCTCACCTTCCTTCTACAGTAAAGAAAACAACAAGTCAAACATTCTGCTGTTTTACAGGCTCATCAACATATTTTACATTCCATTTCTAACATTAAAGTTCACCTGAATTCTACACACTGGACCTTTAAAGCCTGTATTATCGAATAATGGACTTTTTTGGAGTCGGAATTTGTTGAGAATGAGAAAAAGAGCATTTCTACATTTTCTTTGTTTGTGTGTGTGTTTTTGTTTGTTTGTTTGTTTATATCTGCCCTGACTCTCACACACACACACACACACACACACACACACACACGCACACACACCAGTTTGGACTGAAACGTTTCATAATCACGTTGCTTTTCACGTGTCCTCTTCTTCTTTTCTCACCCTCCGTGTCCCCCCCCCCCCCTCAGCTGAAGACCAACATCGACATGCACAGTCACGAGTATAAACATCACTAAAGTGGTTCACGCTGCTGTTTTCAGGTTGTTTGTATGAACCACGCTCCTCATGAATAATCAATACAAAGACTTGTTTTCACTTTCAGGTACAGCATCAAGGAACGGTTCCAACGTCCACCGTGACAAACGGCACTGCCTAGTGGTCACCCGCAGCACTGCAGCTTCTCTCCCCCACACAAGTCTCTCTGTACTCCGAGTCGTGGGGGAGGGGGAGTGGGGGGAGGGGGGGGGGGGGGGGGGGGGGGGGGGGGGGGGGGGGGGGGGGGGGGTGTGCAGAGGTAATACGGATGTAAGCTGCCAGGTCCAGATTTAGAGATGCAGTGCTTTGCCAGACTGATGCTCACGTACACCCCGAACATCAGAACACAGGAAGGGGAACAGGCAACAGAGGAGCAAGCGAAAGAGGGGGAGGAAAAAGAGAGGGGAGGCGGAGGGGAAGGGGGGGGGACCGTGACAAACGGCACTGCCTAGTGGTCACCCGCAGCACTGCAGCTTCTCTCCCCCACACAAGTCTCTCTGTACTCCGAGTCGTGGGGGAGGGGGAGTGGGGGGAGGGGGGGGGGTGTGCAGAGGTAATACGGATGTAAGCTGCCAGGTCCAGATTTAGAGATGCAGTGCTTTGCCAGACTGATGCTCACGTACACCCCGAACATCAGAACACAGGAAGGGGAACAGGCAACAGAGGAGCAAGCGAAAGAGGGGGAGGAAAAAGAGAGGGGAGGCGGAGGGGAAGGGGGGGGGGGCACACACACACACACACACACACACACACACACGGGAGATAGAGGTGTGTTTACAGCGGGGTGAGGATGGGAGAGGCGAGGGAGCCGGGGGGAGGACTGTGATTGGCTGCATGCAGATTTACAGAGGAGGCCTCAGACAAAGCGTCCGCCTGGAGAGAGAGAGAGAGAGAGAGAGAGAGAGAGAGAGAGAGAGAGAGAGAGAGAGAGAGAGAGAGAGAGAGAGAGAGAGAGAGAGAGAGAGAGGGAGGGAGGGGAGAGAAACAGAGGAAGAACCTTAGATACTTTTGAAGGAGACGGGGGGAGAGAAGGAAAACAGGCAGCCGCCGCTGAGTCACGCTCACATCGCCAGAAGGAGCGCGTTGTCTCAGTCATTTCATTTGGGTCTGAGCGTCGCTGGTGTTTGGGAAACGTGTGGCTCCAGATTCAGACGCGTCAGGGAGCGGGAATCAGCAGCACTTTGCAAAACCTTTATTTTTGACTCCGCAGAAAACTCGGCGACGCCCTCAAGACCTTGGAACAAGTTGATTTCAACTTTTCTGTTACGTGGTTCAAAAGTCTGGCCGTCGGGCTGCAGACCAGGTGTTGTCATGGTTACAGTGCGAATAAGTCAAAATGTGCAATACGCTGGATTCCCCCTTTAATGGAGCAGAGTGTGAGATTCGGTGACCTCTAGAGGTGAAGTTGCATGTTGTGTCCATCACCTCACCCTCACCCCTCTGAACATGGAGGAGAACTTAGGGTCAACTTCAGTTCTCATTAAAACTCAAAAGGTGTTCAGTACGTCCACTGTTACTACTGTGCAAAGATGGCGGCCTCCATAGAGAGGACCCCCCTCCTCATGTAAATATACATTAATGGGCTCAATTTAGGGTAAGGGGGGAAAAATAAAACATTGACGTGATTATAAATTCATGAACATGTCAGTATGTAATTGTTTTGTAATATTTTTAGAGGTGACAAAAATGACAAAAATCATAAAACATCGCACCTTTAAACTCATCTCTAAGTGACTCATCTCAGACTCGGCAAGAACAGAGAACTTTGCTCTTGCTCCCTGGGCTGCAAGAACAAGAACAGGGTTCTTTTCTGGCCAGGACAGAACATACTCCACAAGAACGAGAACACATTTCTGACCAATCACACCACAGCTGTCGGACACAACAACAACAACAACAAAGTTCTGTCCAGATGATGTGTCAACAACAAGCTGCAAGAACTCAAGAACCAGGGCTGCAAGAACAGAATGACTGAATCTTTTTGTTCTTGCAGCCCGGGGAGCACGAACAAAGTTCTCTGTTCTTGCCGAGTATGCACTGACCTTTACCCTGCATGCCCAAGTGTCCTTGAGCAAGATATTGAACCCTCAGTTGCCTCTGTGAGTGGTCCTCAAGACCAGAAATGTGCTTCAGACGTGAAGCGAAGCCCATTCACGAGGGCCGTGTTCATCTGAGTCGATGCTGCTCTCTGCCTGTGTTCCTATTGCTTTGCTGTGTACGTGCTGTCTCTGGGGAAGAGTGAGTGTGTGTGTGTGTGTGTGTGTGTGTGTGTGTGTGTGTGTGTGTGTGTGTGTTGCCCCAAGCCAATAATAAAAGTGCACATCCAGTGGGAGGAGGAGAAGCCAAAGGGGTGAGGGCAGGACATCAATTGCAGCCGGGCAGGTCCCACAGGCAACGATAATGAGGGACACGTCACCGTGGGAACGCAAAGAGGCCGGTTGTTGACAAAGGTCGTTCAGAGACCCGGGGTCGGCTCCGCGCGCTGGTAAGAGGAGGGCGATGCTGAGTCGGTACGTTTTCTGTTGGAGGTTAACTTGTTAAGTATCAGCATTTCTACATTAAATGCAATGT
>JAFBJT010110986.1:79695-97818 GCA_016785325.1 Chascanopsetta lugubris
CTCGGGAGTTGATTGATGTTTATAGACGTTAGTAATATTGTAAATAAACTAATATAAAAGAACTCGTCTCCTCTGAGTGGCTGCTTGAGGCTGTTGAGGCCATGAGACTGTCATTGCGTTATGATGTTGAAGTCGTCGGGCCACTGTAGCTCAGAAAGGGAGGGGCTAAGCGGGAGCACTTGCAGTTAGTTGTAATACTTAAGCTTCACCACCAGATGGCACTAAAAATCCCACACTACACCTTTAAACGTCGTGTTGGATTACAAACTGAGTTTGATCTCATCACGAAGCAGAACACCTTCAGTTTCGCTCCCGCTCCATATATTATGAGCATGGTGATAAGGCTAGCCGACTTCTGGCTCACCAGCTGCATCGCCAGGAAGTGTTATTATTATTATTATATTATAAGCGTATTATTCCACAGCTTGAAGACTCATCTGATGATCCGCATACGGACCCCATATCAATTAACTCTATCTTTTCCTCTTTTTATTCATCTTTATAGAACTCAGAAGCTCCATGGGATCCTACTCAAACAAATACTTTTCTAGAAGGTTTAAACTTCCCTGTCATAAACCCAGATTTTCACTTCCTGTCACTGAACTGAGCAGCACTTTGGAACCAGACCTTCTCGACCTGGTCCTTGCCAAGTTCCCAGAGTAGATTCAATAAAGGGATTCCTTTCTTGGACGTCAGCATCAGATACTCTGCGTTCTCGGGATTCAAGGTGACAGTATAACGGGCGAAAAGCAAAGATTGGCAGAAGCGGCACAACACCAGCACATACAGACACTCTCTTTCTGCTGTGTTTAAGGGGAAGACACTCTCCCAACCGGCAAGGATGGCCCCGCCCACCTCCATAGGGTTAGGGTGCTCAATCATCATGTACATGATGGTAATGGCTAACTCGTGGATGAAGTAGCCGTAGTTCAAGTCTCCAAAGTCAAGGATGCCGGAAATCTCGTAACTATCGACGTCATCAGGCTGCGCGAGAATGTTGAGGTCATTGAAGTCACCATGGTTAATGCCTTGGAACAGAGGAGTCAAGAGATCAAACATTATTCATTATTGGAAATCAGACTTTCAAGGATTAAAGAAACATGTTTTTACATCAGTCCTGCCCATTTCACAATAAAGACATGAAGAATATTAATGAGAACATATATATAAGACTCACTCTTGCGGAAATCTGAGTATTTTGCTACCACAGACGTCTTGTACTGATGAATGATGGACTTCATTATTTCCCCAAGAGGCTCTCCCTCTATCAGATGGAGGTAATCTTCCAGAAGACCGACATTTGACAGACTCCATTTGAACTTATCTCTGTGCAGCGCACTGATGTGAGGGTGTTCCATCTGGGAGGAAAACACCAGGAATAGTAATAAGAACTCAAAGAACGGGTAATTAGTTTGTCAAATATTTTTCATAATTATTGAACAGTACTATGGCTTGAGGGTTAGGTGTGGCACAAACTAAACCAATATTGTTGTCCCTATATCTAGATCTCTTAACCTAACAAAGCATTGAGCCCTCTGAACAGAAATCAGATGACAAATCCAAACCACAGTGAATGACATGAAGATTATACCTCATTCAGCATCACGTCCATGTGAGCGGCCATCTTGCCAATATCATACAGTAACTGTGGTGTGTGAGGAACCTTGGAAACAGTCGTTCCGGGCTGGTAAGATAACAGCCGCACCATGTACTTCTGACAGCCGTTGCCACAGTCTGACAAAACACATACAAAATATCAGAATCCAACAATTACCTTCCCTCTCATTTACCATTAAGTCTGACTTGTGCACTGCCTTGCTCAAAGGAACCTAAACCTAAAACTGGAAAAACAACGAAGAGCCTCCTGGCTGTGGATATTAACGACAGAATGAGGACGCCAGCTTTAACTAAACAAATACAAACTCTACATCTTCTTTCATGTGTCAGACTAAATAATTGTTCATGTGAAGAAAGTAGAACTGTGCTTGTACCTATTTCCTCCAGGCTCATGTGCTGCCCAGAGATGTTGGGCAGTGCTGTTTGGGTAGGAAGTCCCCTCTGATGCAGGAAGGACATGGCATACGTCTGGATATCAATCAGGTTCTGGTTCTGACTGTCTTCAGTGTTCATGATCTTCAGGACGTACTGACCGCCCTCAGCAGTAGTCACATGGAAGTTCTGGTCATCGTAGCTGGGCAGAGGTCTGACCTCTGATGGTGTCAGCCCAAAGAGCCTCTGCACCAGATGTAGAGCCTGAGGCTGACTGAGGCTGGGTTTGTGATTGTTCCCAGACATCAGGGCTGAATGAAAACAAGACATGAGAACAAGATGAAGAACTACACCACAACAATCATTCATCTAAAATTACTAAAGAAACGTCGGCAAGAAAATGGCAAAGCCTTCCGAGACACGAAACTTGAAACATCCCTGGAGGAATTAAAACTGCAAATGGAGAAGTTGGACGAAAGATTAACCACAGTGGAACACAGAGTGAGCACCGCTGAGGACAGGGGTATATGCCAGGAGAGGGCCCACGGCTCCCTGCTAAAGAAAGAGGCTAAGCTTACGGTTAGACAAGAGGACATGGAGAACAGATTGTGGTGCAACAACATCAGGGTCTGCAGAATCCTTGAAGAAGAAGCAGAGGGGAAAGAAATGGTGCCATTCCTAATAAAGTTCTTCAGGAGAAACAAATTTGTCCAGTAGACACCAACATGAGTTAGTCATAAGCAAGCCAACAAGCAGCACCATGGGACACCGTGAGGTCAAAGCATGTTGTTTACTTCGGAAACGACAATGGTCTTCTCTTTAACACAGAACATTCAGAGGTCTTTCTCAACCCAAAGGTAGAAAGTCCATAAGCCCTTAAAGAATAAATTCTTCACCGGTATAATGACTCCATTGATGATATAGAGGACAAGCTCAGCTCATTTAAATCTCTTGTCCAGGCGCCGTGCTCATATGGATCAATTCCACCGATTTGACTCATTTTTTTGAGATACCGAGCCTTTTTTTATGGATATTATAAAAGAAAAGAAAGTTACCAGGGTTGCCTCAAGAATTTACAAATGTTTAAATTTGTTAATGTCAGGGAATGCTCTTGGTATAAAAGGTACATGGGAGTTATAAATGAATGTTGTTATTGATGATACATGCTGGGAAGATGTGTGTCAAGGGGGACATAAAAATAAGTACAACAAAAACAACTCTACATTTCAACTGAGGATACTGCTATAATCAGTTAATTCTACACACTGATAACAAGCAGGTTTACATGTTGTACTCAAAACTTTATTGTCACTCTGGTTTTACTAATGTGTTAAAAACGTGTGCTGATTAATTAAAATAATCATTTGAATGAGGGTTGGAAGACGACAAAAAGAATGATGATGCATGTAATTCACTCTATGAATAAAATAGTTAACACATATGGTGATATGGTGTGCCTCCTGCTTAACATCATGCAGACACGCTAATTATAAAAGTGCTGGATAAACAAACCTGTGTTGCTTGCGTCGAGCTGCTGTGACATGGGCCGTATCTACGTCATCTATCCCGGCGCAGCTCTGTAGCTTCCCCGGTCTCGGGCACCAGCATAGCATTGTAGCGAACGTTAGCCCGGTGGCGGAACTTATTAATTACTGGTATACTACAACCCTAATCGCATGTAAACCCTGAAGGGCTGGTTGCCTTTTGAAACATTTCTAAACGCATACACACCTAAAATGGGAGCACTTGGGACAGTTGGAACATAAGATATTTTCAAACGCACATAAACATACATCTGAGGTGCAGCATGTTTCAAACCCCAGACTCTCAGGTCTGAGTCACCGGCAAAGGAAATGAAGCAGTGCGTGGTTGGGGTCGTTAGAGTTGTTAGGGTTAACCTCAGTAAACATGTTCCTAATTACAAACATATACATATTCCAAAGGTTCCCATCAAATACCACAGTTAATGCCTGTGGTTCAAATCCGACCCATGGGTGTAAACCAGATGTAGACATATAAAAGCACATCTGTCTTTACGATGATTTGTGTTAAACAAATGTATATTGAATACTTGGAATAGCAAATGATAAAATACTTTTATTTCAAAGATATATATATATATATATATATATATATATATGAAGAAACACTCAGCCAAACATGGAATACCACAGTCAATGGACCCAGATCATCGTTAACCCATGTTGTGCATTAGAGGGGAAAGGATACAAAAAGTGTTTTCATTTAAAATGTAAGAAAGACAGAATTGTTTTTAGAAACTTGAAAAGAAGTTCAATGTAAAATGCCTGCAATGATGAGTAATTGATTAATTGCAAAGATAATACACATATGAACTCAGTCTGCTCACTTTGGATCTATGTTGTGCATCAAAGAGTTAAAACATTTGCCGACACACGTGTGCCTCTTTGTCCTTTGATCCACTTACTCAACATCACAGCATAAGAGGTCACAGTTCTTCACTACACTCCTTTACTGTCCACCATGACGTCACCACACTGTGCTGGGCAACACTACGTCACCACACTGTGTGCATACTGTGGAGCAGCTGCTGCACAGAGAGCAGCTGCTGCATGTGCTGACTTGTGTGCACATGTGCGTAAAGACACGCACATTCTCTCCTGAGTCGACACCACAGTCCATGACCAACAACGTGTACCACGTGGTTCTGCGTCTACCCACCTGAGTCTGCGCAGGCACCGGCTCGCTCTTCAAAGGACGTTGTGCGGACAAACCACAGCTCTCGCTCCCGCTATGTCAAACGGGACTGTGGCGGGCTGTCCACAGCACCACGGGTTAACCACGCCCCTTAAAGGGGCAGTGATCAGTGAGGACTGAGCTGTTGACCTTGGCACCTTGATGTGATGGCGTCACTGTAACTAACTTATTCACCATCTTACTTTTCAGATTAAAGACTTCGTGTTGAAAAATGATCAGGAGCTTTTCAAGCTAAAATGGTGTCACAGTGTGTGTTCTTACAGTCAGGTGACTGAGTCAAGTAACATTAGATTGTTATCAAGTAGAATTTCAGCTGACAAAGCGGTTCCTTGAAATAGTCTGTGCGCTGCGTACATGGAGAGAGAGAGCGCGTTGGAATGAAATCAGAGTTTTTGGATGATAAGGTCACCGCAGGGTCAGCAGGAGTGACGAGGACCAATCGGGTGTAAGCGGCGCTGACCAGGTGAGACCAGGTGACTTGGATCGGCTGATGCCGGAGAGGATAACAGGCTCCGCCCCCCGCTGCCCCTCTCTCCTCCTGCTCGCGCCGCCTCACATTCCCCCTGGTGCCTGGTGTTGGACGTCAGATATCTGCCAAACACAAATGTTGTTGTACCTGCTGTGCAGTGGCAATACAGCTTTATTGTTCTTCAAGTGAATTGTATGTGTGGTGTATAGTAAAGTGCTTTGTGGCAGAGTATGAACTTCTGTCTGAGGGAAGAATAGTAATACAAATAACTTCATTGAAATAAATGCACATATGTAAAAATTCCGATGCTACTGATCATGTTGTGTCCTTTTGTAGAGAATCCAGTTGAGAAATGCACATTGACATATTTATTATTAATGATTGATATTGACCCTTGCACTTGAATGATGACACATTCTGAGGCTGCTGATACAAAGTGCACGGCTCCACAGCCCAAATAACCCAAGAACATTTACAGACTCAGTCACTGTTTGCATACTTTGATACAATGTTTACTCACAGACTCTACCAACATAGTATTTCTCCAACTGTGTGAACATCACTCCAGGTTTGTTTGTTTGTTTCCTTCAGGTTAGATCAAGTGCTTTGGGGCGAGCACCCCAGATCCATTTTAGCAATATCCATATTTCTGTCTGCCAAACGCCATTAATAATTTATTACGGTAATTTGTCGCCCTCCTGTGGTTCATTTTCAATATTGCAGGCGCCAGGGCTTGCTTGCTGAGTATCGGAGATCAGACGCTGCCGATCAGAGAGGTCCTGTCAATTGAAACTCTGCCCTTTGTGGAGTTAACATCCACAAATGAAAGACTGTAAGACATCTGAATGCATATTCATTATATCACTATTTTATGATTGGCTAAGATGAGAAACACCAATTCTTACAACCATACTTTGACTCGAAGTGGGTAAGGAACATGTACTGGACATTCAGAGCTGATAGCACTGACATCTGTCTTACATCTGCGCAAGTAATGGACTTCACCAATTACACTGACGAAGATCTGTTTACACTTATGGAAAGGGGTGCACACTGGAATGTTCATTCTCATGTCATGAGACCTCAACTGGAATATGCAAGAGACCTGAAAAAGCTGAAACGACAGGAGATGGTTGCATGTTTCTCTGTTGAGACACACGAGCTCCAGGCATTACAAAACATTTTTCAGAATATTTCAATCAATATTCTTAATCAGAAATGCTTACTCGTGTATTGGGGATCATAATACTCCAGCTATATCCATTTTGGGGCATATAACTCCTACATTTTTCAACCAATAAAACCCTGTCCTCTGTGTGCACTGATGAAGCTGTTAACCCTGACCCGCTGTTGATTCCTCCTGGAGAGGGAAGTTGCTTCAATTTAAAAGCAGGGTGATTGTGTAGCACTTCTCTCTGCTCCGAGGTCAGGTTGTCTGTTCGTGTTCCCATTTCTTCATTTGATCAAATCTTTTTGGATGTTCTGGATCGTTCCAGGATTTTAATCCTCTGTGGGTTCTCACCTTGTGGGGTGGATGAACTGCTCCTGATGTAATGGTGAACTCACTTCAGGTGCCTGTAGTTTTCAGACAGGTCACACTGGTGGCATGGGATTTTGCACAGAAATGGGCATTTGCCCCCTCTGGCGGTTCATTGATGGTACTGCATGTGCACTTTTTTTGGCAAAATACCCATAAACTGTCTATAAAATCTACTGGCAGTATTTAAAATCAACCACAGGAGGGCAACAGGGGACTTTGATAGGTTATTAATGGGGATTGGCAGATGGATAGAATAAAATGAAATAAAATAAATGACACATGGCCATGACAGATTATTAATGGTGATTGGTAGAAGGATAACAAGATAGATTAATCAAATGAATAGATCAATAAATGAGTAAATAAATGTATACATACATAAGTATACGTACTCATTTATTACACTGAATAATAATAATAATGACCCAGTACTTTAAGATAGTTTATATATATATATGCATGAACATCATTTCATTAATATGTTCTGTATCATCTTAACACTTATCTTGAAGTAAACCTGCTCCTGACCAGGTTCAATTCAGAGTCGGTTACTATGGTAACTGACCAAATGTAGCTTGCAGGATAACATGTTTCATAGTTCTACCAGTTTCATTTGAGTTATCCTGGTCCGTCAAAATCATCACACAAGATAAGAATAGAGACGTAACCATTTATTTTCAAATTTTCTGAAAAGATTTGTCACTAATATTTACACACTTCAATGAAATGATTGCCTGTGAACTTGACCAACATTATTTGAGGAGCTGGTATTTAATGATAAATATCTCCAAAAAGACATTTTATAAAAGAAAACAAAAGAAAATACATCAGCACTGTGATGGCCACTTATCATAAATCAAATGTCCAAGGTTTTAAGGAACCTGAGCGAAGGTTCCTCAAAAGAAGGAAGTCATGTCAAAGCCCAAAGTCAATTTTGGCCTCTGAGTTAAAGGGGCTGAATTGAGTGACCCAAAGCCCCATACACTTACGGCATAACGGGGACAATGGTTAATGTCTACATATAAAGGCTGTTCTAAAAGGGAGTGAAATTCATTTTCCTCTGCCCCCTTTACCACCCCTCACTCCTCCTTTTCCCCCCTTTGATGGTCCACCTTTACCTTTACCCCCTTTTCCTTTGGCGCGTTGGTCTTTCCTCTGCATCCCCCGCATGTCTTTCTTCATGCGGCCGTCCACAACTTTAAAGAGTCCCTTGATGCCGGGCGGCCGCCTCACCTTCCTGCCAGCTCCCTTTTTGGTCACAACGTATGTGACTTCTCTCTTCTCCTTCCCGACACCTGCTTTCTTGTAAATGCTAAGAGAATGGGGAGAAGACAGGAGGACAGGTATTGTATGATTCCTAATATTATACTTTTGCCCAATGACGATTGAGAGACAAGATTGGCCCGATCAGACGCGACCTTAATGACACACCTTTTAAGGTGAGCCATCTTCTCCCGCTCAGAAATGTCTACTGTGTTGACAACTGCCTCTGCTTTCTTCTTGGCCTGTTCCATCTTTTTCAGCATCTGGAAAAGTGATGGACAAAGGGACAAATTAAGATCTATAGGTGTCCAACTTGAAATTGGATGGAAGTTCAAGAAGAAGACTGTGTGGACACTCCTGTTGCCGCTCTGCCCCACTAGTATTTATTTGGGCTTTGCCCAGAACTTACCCTTCTCTTCTTCCTGGCCTTGGCTTCAGCAACACGTTTGATGGGTCGAGCATCAATCTCCTTCCATTTCTGTTTGAACTCCTCCACCATCTCTTTAGTGACAGGCACCGGCTTCTTCCTGTGTTTCCGCTCATCGTCCATGAACCACTCAGGTACTTCCCACGCTTCGTCTGAGCTGGCAAACCTGCATCAACCCACAGCTTAGTTCATTGTAGAGGTGCGAATAATACTGAACATTGTACCAAGACATACAGTTCTCACAGGAACCAAGTTCAGTGTTCTGCCGAGTCTGGGATCACAAAATGAAATCTACGGACGGATGAATTTGTCAAAACATTTTCTAGGTCATGCATTTCAAACAGCAGGCCTCTGCTAGTATGACTACACGTGTGAAATTTGTACACCGTCTGTATACCATCATTTTAATTCAGTGCATTTGGCTCAGAAGTGTTAAAAAATCATATTTACAGAAGAATGTTTTTGTAGGAAAGATTTACATGCAACTACAATCAGCCCACCCACCTATGGAAGGAGTTGTCCATCAGGTCTCTGGTTCTCTTCTTAGATGTAGCGATCTCGCAGCCGAGGGCAAGGCCTTCGGCATCCAGGATCCTGGCTTTCTTACCTAAGGTGCACAAACACATCCATTCAATGAACACTCATTTATTAAACAGCTTGTTTGCACTTGGGTTTTTTTTTCCTCTGCTGTTTCTCTACAATATGCCTGAAGGTGAACGCTACAGTGCAGGATGCTCGCAATGAGTCTTTGCCCATTACTCACTGGTGCTCTCCACAGGCGCAACCTGGAAGTCGTCCTCATCTGCCTCTCCTGACATCCCAGGAGCTCTTTTGGCCCGTTTCATCCTGGTAATCTCACTGGAATACAAGGGTTGAGATTTTTAGTGATTTATTTATAAAAAACTGTTCTGTTGTAAATCTTAAAAATTTCTCTCTTAAATGACTAGAACTCGATTGTATCAGGTACGAAATACAAGCTTGGTCATCGTGTTTCAATTTCCCTTCCTTACATACTGATGATAAGCACTAAAACAGATCAACTCAAGAAAGGTTTTACTTCTCATCCTCGCTGCTGTCATCTGAGTCGCTGTCACTGTCGTCAGCTTCCTTGGAAGGTCCGGCCCTTTCCTCCTCTGGCTGAGCAGCTTCCTCTTCCTCCTCTTCCTCTCTCTCCTGCTGGACTTCTTCAGCTTTCCTCTTCTTAGCTTTTCCTGAAAAACAATCAAAAAATTGCATGTTCACACAGATTCAGGAGACAGACTGTAAATATGAGTCCATTTCTTTCAGAGGATCAAGAAACAATTCACAACACAGGAACAAGAGTTAGTGTTCTTATATCTTATTACTATACCATGAAATGAATTCAAAATGAAGATGTTTCCATCATAAACTGCGACACAGGGTAGTGGTTACCTGTGTGTTTGTTCTGTATCAACTCTGTTTGTTGGAGCTCATTCTCTGCGTCTTCCCCCAGGTCGATCTCAGAGAAGATGTCCTACAAAGGAAGACAAAGCTCCAATTTCAGACCCAACATGGTCACACATTATAAGTCATAGTCAACATAGGACATGGTTCAACATCCAACTGAGCAGTGGTGTGTATTGTGTTGCATTATGGGAAATCAGACCTTGCTGAACCACAAGTTAGTCTCTCGCTCGCTCTTCTCATCTTTTCCTTCAAGCTCCACCACCAGACCACTCTCCTGCTCGTCCTCCTCCTTCTCCTCTTCAAACTCAACTCTGACAAGAAAAAAATCCCACAAGTAGATGATGAAAAACAAAATTCAGAAAAAAAATACATTGAGGGTATAAAATGTATCCATCTTCTGAGAAAGTTGGATATGCCGTCTTTTGATTTAACTATTTACTTCATGGTTCAAGACGTTTTCCAACAGTCTCAGTTGCTGGTTTTGTTTTTTTTGTTTTTTTTAAAGGTACAGTGTGTGAGATTGTGGTCATTTTTCCCCCCATTGCCCTTAAATGAGCCCAATACTGTATATTGAAATGAGGAGCGGGTCCTCTCTACGGGGGCCGCCATGTTTTCACAGTCATGCTCGGAAGGGTGAGGGTAAAGTGATGGACACAACATGCCACTGCACCACTGTCACCAAATCTTCACATCACTGTGCGTGTGACAATTTCTGGTCCAGTTTGGCAACTTACTTCTTCTTTGGTGCTTTCTGCTCGAGCTCTTTCTGTCTCTGCTCCACCTCCTCCAATTCCTCCTCATCTAAATCTGAGGCAAGAGACATTTCATCCGCATCGTCTTCCTCGATGTCAGAGAGGTGAATGTCATCGTCTTCATCTGGTAAAGTTTCCGCCGCCTGCATGTCCCCCTTGGATATGTCAGTCAGCACCTGACGGAGAAGAGATGAAAATAATACCAAAATGAAAAAAGGCGACACAGATCATGACAGAAAAACCCAGCTTTGACTTGCTAACCAAAAATGCTGCTTTTTACATTGGCCCTGATCCGATACTTGAGATTGGGACAAGCCCAGATTTAAGTCCACACACAATCTTGCTGAGTTTGTTTCGGGACATTCGTCAGCGGGGGAATGTTTACCTTTTGCTTCTTGATGGCGCTGAGGGAGAACAGAGATGTGTCGTTGCTGTCGGCGATGGAAACGCCTGGCAGGTCCATTTTCAGCTCCACTCTCTCCCTCTGCTTCCTCCGCTCTTTCAAAAGCTTTTTCTTCTTTCTGGTGATTTACAAACAGAATGCGATGGTACCGATACACAAAGTGGATTTTCCGCAGAAAAGCAATGATGATTTTATGTTTTAATAAATGTCGATCACACTGGAGTGACACTGAAACAGACTTCTTAATTCAATTCATTTATTTAATGAATTTAATTCATTTAAGGTTACTTTTCTTAGAGAATATACATGTATATATGTTATTCATCTTATTCAAAAACAGAAATGGGAGTTTGTCTCACCGTTTGAGGTCAGCCACTTCCTCGGCTTTCAACTCTGCCAGCTTCCTCTCCATTGCCTCCTCCTCATCCTCCTCTTCCTCCACCTCTTCCTTCTTCTTCTTAACGGGCTCATCCTCTGAATCATTCCCACCTTCATCAGAGCTTAAGCTGAAAGCAAAGCATATGTGATAACGGATCAACCGAGACAAATGCTAGTAAAGACAGAATTATGCTTTGAGAAGCTTTTGATGAAGATGTGAGGTGAAGAGTGAGTTTACTTGATCTGCTGGCTGTTGTCTTTGGCCTGCTTCAGTTTCTTGCCCATGTATCTCCGCAACTTTGTCCTCCAGTTCAGAAGTAAACTGCAAATGTCAGGGCGATGCGTTGGTTACATGTCACGTTTTCAACGTGTAGCCAGCTGTGTTTTTGTCCCTCAAATACAAACCTGGGCTGTTCGGAGACTTACCGTAGCTCTTTGCGGCCCAAGACTTTAATGTCACGACAGCACTCCTTGATCTCAGTGCTGGAGGCTGAGTGTGACTCCAGCTCAGGATCATCGAAGGTGATCTGAAATAAAAGATCCAGAGTGAGAATGGCAATTGAGAGTTTTCACGTAGATATTTCTATATTAATGAAGCCCTGTGCGCAATGAGACGGGTTTAGGTGATCCCGCCAAGGTTTTTGATTGTATGGGCTTTCCGACCACACGGGGTCGGCAAATACGAAGTGCGAATACGATACTTTTGGAGACCGGATCCCAGAGCGACAAAATCTCAAGACGCCATTGAATTGGACTTCCGTCTTTGGTGCGCATGCTCCATGTCTTCTCTGTTTTTGGTGGCAGAGTTACAGCACCAGCACTACAGTGTTTTCATGCATGTTGTCATAATGGATTTTTTTTTTTTTTTCAAGACAACAAAAAAAAGGTCGTCTTCATCACCATGTGGACAAGGCCTGAGAGGCTAGATTTAGAAAAAGGTTTTGAAAATGTTATAAAAAAAATATGCAGATATCTCACCGCACTGGCTTTGCTCAGGAAGTCCACAGGATTGTCGGCTTTCAGAAATGATGTCACTGTGAAACTGTGGTAGAGCGTCAGATCCCCGTCTGTATATCCCTCTGCCTGGAAACAAAAACTACTTGGTTAGTAACGGAGGCAATTCTGAAAGCAAATGTTTGTGGATTCTCAATTTTTTTTTTTATCCAAGATGGTAAACGTGCCTTTGGCTTCTTCACAGGAATCAGGTCCTTCACAGTTTTTGCCTGCACCTCCACCTCTTTAAATGCATGTTTGGGGTCAAAGAATTTGCTGTCGATTTTATCTGGGGCAAGAAAACCTGGAAAGATAAAAAAATATATATATTTTTAGCCTCATCCTTTACAGTATTTTTGAAAATCAGTCATAAAGTGTCACGGACCCTGACAGATGACGAAGATCTCAGCAGACTCATTCCTGGACGCTTGTGGCTTGGTGGCCTGCACCTTCTTAAAGAACTGCTGGAAGATCCAGAACAGCGGCTGATAATCTTTAGACCGAAAGACCTTTGTGATAAATGAGCCGCCTTTGGTCAGAAATTCACAAGCCAGTTTCAGAGCCATGAGGGTCAGATGAGCTGGGGGTTAAGAACAGAGAGGAAGATTTCAGAGCCTTTAAATTCAAACGCCTTTAACTCTGACACGATCATTAACCTCTTGATAAATTAAGACAAAATCAAAAAAGAAAACAAATTGCAATAAAAGACTGAAAGACCTTGGAAGCAAGTTCTTGGGGTCTTAATCAGGAACTTTTCCAGGGTTTTAACTTTCACAAATTATTGTTACAGTTGATGGAACTGTCACATGCATGAATTGACTTTTTTTTTTATTTTATGAAATACTGGGACTTTCAGGTTTATACTGCATAAATATGAATTATTTATTTACTAATACCATGGCATATCGGAATACACTGAAATGTCTCTGCTTATAACACAAAACATTAGCTTTGTCTTTACATACCCTGTGAGAAGGCGTCATGTTGCCAGTTGGCGCCCACATTTGGGGCGCCATCGTTCAACACCACGTCCACCTTCCAGTTTTGCAGCTCCTTTCTCAGAGCCTGGAGAGAGAACAGAATTTCACTCAGCACACTCATACAAACAAAAACAGTACTACAGTGCACGTGTGTTCTCTAAAAAGTGTCCAACCTGTCTGCATTTCTCTGTGGTGATGTCCTCCTGCATTGTCACCACATTGGGAATGGGTTTGATGGGCACCAAGTCAACACCTGACACAAAGGAACAAATAAAACTTATAATCATCTCTTTCATCACTTACTTCATCGATGTACAAGCCATACAAACATAGACAGGCAAATGAGTTTTTTAAAATGATCAATGACAAATAAGACTCACCAATGATGAGACTCGACACAGGCATGAATTTTGATGCGACTTGCAACCTAAAAAGGAGTATGAAAGTAAAGTGTTATTGATATGCGCTCATCTTCCCAACAAACATCCAGCATTTATTTCTCTACACAGAGCGTGCAAATGTACTCGGGTGGCAGAGTATTCAAACTGATTCTTGTGGAACTTTAGAGCGGCTTTATGAATGAAGTTGTTCCAATGATCAACAAATAGGACAAACAACATCCTGTCCTCAACGTCATCACCATCATGAAGGCAGGAGACGCTGCATGAGCTACAACAATCAGACAAACAACACGGTACTAATTCTGTGGACTGCTGCATAGTGATTACAATTGTTAATTGTTCTGTATATATAGTCTAAATGACCACTACAAGCTCTTTATTGCACCATTTACACACATCTGCCATGTAAACATCCCTATGTTGCATCCATGTAGGTCATAGAAATGTAATACCACATACTACAACCAAGAAATGTGTACAGAGCTTGTGCTCAGGGTAAATACAATGTAACAGTTTGATATGTATTTTTTTTACTGCTTTGCTTATTTAATGCAACACGCTTCCGTACATCTGTCACTGCAGCTGGATAAAGAAAAACATCTGAGTAGGAGGCTTGAACCACCCCGTTTGACAGAATGGCTCTTTTCGGCTCGACTTCCGGTTCGGTCCTCGGCGCACGGAGTGATAATAAGAGTGAGGGGTGTTTGACGGGCAGCTCACCATCCTCCCGGGGCAGCACACAGGTCCACCACAGCTCTGGCTTTCTGCAGAAACTGAAACTTCCGGTTGAGCTGGATGAGTTTGAAGGACGACCGAGAACGATAGCCTGAAAGAAATGACACAAAACGGTGTGAGCACTAGCATGCAGCTAAAGCTAGCATCCGGCTCGTCGTGTTTTCCAATAGACGCGGTACCGGTTTCTTTGGCAAGGTGGTAGAATTTATCCTTTCTCGTCTTTCCGACTTTCAGTTTCTTCCCCATGTTTGTTTCGTCGGACTCTCACTGAACTCTGACACAGAAATGGCAAACGTTGCGCGGTCTCACAGCGGCAGCTGCCTTGTGTCAATGAAAACAACACGTGTTTATGCCTCCTTGCGGAAGTTTTTCTTCTTCTTCTTCTACTGTACTTCCGGCAGTGTAGGCGCCGCAAGTTGCGTTGCTGCCCACTACTGGTCGCTTATGTATTTAGATCCTCCTGTACAGTATACTCCAGTATCATACAGGAAGTGGAGTACTGCCTTGGATATCATTTATTATGGCCAAATAAAGACAAAATAGACAAAAACTCCACTGCTATCTCAATAAGATGGCGTCTTCCTGTGTCGTAACTGTTACATTCTATTAACACATGTTTGACCGTTTCTGGCTGCCCACACTGACATGACCCCGTGTCATGTTTTCCTCTCAGAAACTAATTCTAATGTAACCCACTGTGCCCGAGCCTCAGCCTGCACAGCTTGACTGCATCTCTACGGGATGGGATGTTACAAAAGCATTTCCTAGTTGCTTTGGGTTGGACTATGAAGTGATGTCTCCCCTTATCCTCCTTCTCCCAACCTGCCCGCCACTCCTTTATTAAACCCTCCTTAATGAACCCCCTTAGCTCCACCCTCCCCGGGGGCTTGTGAATATATATTCATGTATTTAAACTCTCCTTTGCTCAGAGGTCCACCTTCTCATTTCCCTCCGCCCCAGCGTGTGATGTCACATCCCGACCATTTTCTGCACATGATACTAAGAATCTCCATGACTAGGTCAGGACGAGCTTTGCTTTGACCAGCTCTTAAGGCCTCCGGTGCTGCTGCAGAGGCAGAGCATATGACAACGTAGTCCGGCTTTTCCCCCAAACTCTTGTGACTAAAAAGTCACAGAATTTTGTGTGTGTTTTAACTGAAGTTATAATGTCCACAACAAAATGTTTTTGGTTTGAAGGGTGAAAAATATTTCAAAGTGGTTTCAAATCTCCAGTACAACACATATTTACTTTTGTGCGAATGAAAAATAAAGTAATAATAATGAAGAATAATTTACACTTGAGTCGTTACAACCTTTTACAACATTTCACCTTTAATGCAGACTGAACAGCTCTGCCAACAGGCCTGAATCACAACCACACACTGTTGTGTACAAGCAGCCATTTGAATCCTTGTAGAGTATAGATTTGTCCATGACGGGGCAATTTTCCACAAACCAGCAGGGAAGTGTAAGAAACACACACACAGCTTTCATTATTCATGTCAGGGAAATAGTTTGAAAATGTTATTTTTGTGTGGGTGTTGTGTTGACTTAAAGGACAAACCCATCCACTGTATACACAAAGAGAAGATTCATTGGTCATCCTGACTCATGATTAGCAAATCAAAAATGAAAACACATACTTGTTAAGTATAGTAAAGTATGAGATAAATAATACTGGAGTATCTCAGCTGACACCTGGAGGAAACTCATTTATAACACAATGACTTGTGTTACA
The DNA here is from genome assembly GCA_016785325.1 of Chascanopsetta lugubris. Lineage (NCBI taxonomy): Eukaryota > Metazoa > Chordata > Actinopteri > Pleuronectiformes > Bothidae > Chascanopsetta > Chascanopsetta lugubris. Next base: position 95,928 of record JAFBJT010110986.1, read on the forward strand.
GACAAAGGGCATGGATGTGAAAAGAAATGGGCATTTTCCAAAATTGTAGACCTGTGTCAGAGTGCATTGTGGGAAATGTGGAACAACTGTGGCATGCTGCATCAAACTCTGCTGTGCCAATACCGACACATTTTATCTCTATATACTTCTGACCCACTCATTTCTGTGAGACTCCTGTAGTTTTCAGTTTTCTATCTGATATTGTATTATTATTATATTCATCATCTATATTTTAGGTTCTCCTGAATGAACACTCACAATCACAACAGAAAGGTTACATGTCGATGAACAAACACTTCACCTCTCCTGCCTCTTCTGACTGCTGAAGCTTAATGCTTTCATACTTCAAAACAAACAAGTAACACTTATTCATGAGTTTCACATTGAGACACAATCTTTCTGCATCCTTCTATGGTTTATAAAATACACTGCAGTAAATAAAATGGAATCCAGAGTTAATGACACCATTTACAGTGACTCATAGCACAAATCAGCTTTTCTCAATGACTGAAGAATGGTTGTGTTGTGAAATGTAATGTCGCCCTGACAGCCAAACATGTATCATTCTAAACCTTCATGAAGTGGGTGAACTCTGACCTTCAGTAGGTAAAAGACGATAAGGCGACGGCTGCAGATGGCTGTTAGCTCATAGTATTTAATCACGATGATTATTTGGGATGGAAGATTTAGAGTTGTCACGTGTCATAATGACCACAGCTCACAGCGGGAGACCATGACAGTAGCACTGTGCGTCACACTCCTACGAGTCCTACCTGTAAATCGATGTACCCGTCATCATCCGAGGCCAACCTGGAGTAGCGCACTTTGCTGCTGGGGGCCACGCTGGGGATGATGTTCCGTGCGGGCATCTTGATCCCGCTGCTCCACAGTTTGACGACACTTTGTTTACAACGTTACAGAGACACTGAGCTTCCAACTACAGACGGTTCGACGACATACTTTACGTTATACTGTCGGAAACACAGAGATAGTGCACCAGCGTTTACTACGGAACGTAAAAGAACACGTCTTAAAAGGAGATTACTGCTGTCTGCTGTGAGTGCTGTCTATGATGTAAACACGGGACTTCCGTATCGACACGCGCATGCGCATTCTGACGCGCGATACCGGAAATGTTTTTAAAAAATAATTTCTTATCATTATTAAATTGAAATGGATACATTAAACGATCGCTGATGTAAAATTTAGAGAAAGCATTTCGCTAATAATCCTTTGTTTATTTCTACTGACGCACTTTTTTCTTTTTTCTTTTTCTTGCACAACTTCTTACCTGCCACAAGAGGGCGCGGTCGAGTCAGAAGAACATGATGAGTGGGTCACAGTGGGCATCGGACCGTGGTCACAAGCTTCATCTCAGGGCGGATGTTCATTCCCTTTGGGAATCACACTGTGATCTCTCAGGATTCATGTATGACACTGTTAGTCACATTTCATGGAACAGAAACAGGACTCTCTCTGACACATGCACACACACACACACACACACACACACACACACACACACACACACACATGCACACACACGTGCACATTGTCCTCCTTCGGAGGCTGTTTCTAGCCACAGACATCCGGTATATTTTACACACCATATAAAGTTGACTCAGTTGTCTTTGCCGGGACTTTGTGTCAAAACTTCATTCCCACGTGACCTTTGACCTCAACCTGGACCTCAGAGATGATGTCTATAGCCTCATTAGGGTTTGAGCCGATGGCCCCGGAGAGGTCGACTGGCCCTGACAAGGTCAGTGTGCATTATGTACAAGGTGCTATAGAGGAAACGAAAAACATGCACATGCACGCACACACACACACACACACACACACACACACACACACACACACACACACACACACACACACACACACACAC
>JAFBJT010110986.1:111691-126364 GCA_016785325.1 Chascanopsetta lugubris
TCTCTCTCTCTCTCTCTCTCTCTCTCTCTCTCTCTCTCTCTCTCTCTCTCTCTCTCTCTCTCTTTGTGATGCAGGTGTGGCCGCGCACGGCACCGATGGGAGGAGACAGGGAGGCGGTTGGAATCATCATCCTGTGCCCGGGACCCCCCCTGGTGGTGGTGGGTGGGGGTCAGGGGAGAGTGACTTTGACGAGGATGATGATGAGGATGGTAGTGGTGGTGATGATGATGATGATGATGATGATGATGGTGGTGGTGATGATGATGATGGTGATAGTGATGATGAAGATGATATAGTGATGGTAGATGTTAGTGGTCATAATGTTGATGATGAAGATGGTGATGATGATGAAGATGGTGATGATGATGGTGGTGATGATGATGATGATGGTGATGATGGAAGATGTTAGTGGTGATAATGATGATGATGAAGATGGTGATGATGATAGTGGTGATGATGATGAAGATGGCGATGATGGTGATGATGGTAGATGTTAGTGGTGATAATGATGATGATGAAGATGGTGATGATGATGATGGTGACGACGATGATAATGATGATGGTGATGATGGTGATGAAGATGGTGATGGTGATGACGATGATGATGATGGTGGTGATGAAGATGGCGATGACGAAGACGATGATAGTGATGGTAGATGTTAGTTGTGATCATTTTGATGATGATGAAGATGATGATGGTGATGAAGATGATGGTGTGATCATATGAATATAGACGTATACCGACGAGGTCAGAGCCTCGGTGTCTCCTCCATCTGTCACCATCCAGACCTCGTGACCTCTCCCATCCTGGAGTCAATCCACTCGATCGCACCAGATTCAATACAGCACTTCCTCCTCCCCTTGACAACACTCGCACCAGGTGTGAGGCCGTTTACATGAACACGATCGAGCGTTCACACTCCATATACAGACAGTCACACCTCTGGAGTAGATGCTTTTAAGTCCTATCAAGAGTTCCATTAATCATTTGTATGTCACATCTACAAGGTGTTACAACAGGCTACGCCTGCAATTGCCTGGGGCCCCTGTGCTGAGAAAGGGGGCCCCTGAGGACATGGTTGATTACAGTGGTTTACAGCAATGGCAATTTTGGTTCGGTTCGATGGAGGGTCCCCTGGTCCCCCTCTCTGCCCGGGGCTCTGAAAATCCCTTGACACGCCCCTGCATGTGTAGATTTATGTCACTGGGCTCAAACCATAACATTTAATTTAGTTTACACATGTTCATTGAAACTCATTATTTTTTGTTATTGATTCATTTAAGTGTGTTGATGTGAGGAATGTTTTTCAGGTGGATTAGTGTTTGAATTTTTTTACTTTTCTACTTTCTTAAACCCCTACAAACATCACCCTATGTCCAAAACCAAAGTGTTTTAATGAAAAGCAGCAAATCATCACAATTGGAAGCGTTTTTAATTAAATTTCGCGCATCAAAAATGAGTTCACCCAACTCATTTATTCATGCACCAACTGCCGCCGCTCGGTCTCGTGCCTCCTCCACAATCTGGATCATGTCACTTCCTTCTTCTTTCCCCCCGTTTCTTCCGTGAAAGGGTTTTGTTATTTTATTTTTCATCTTTTCTCTTCGGGGCCGCGATCCAAAATTAGATCAAGTGCTTCGTTCACGCTTTGTCACTCGCACATTGTGGCGCTACCACAGAATGGGGTGCGCAGGCACCAACCTTCCTTTGCTATTTATAGACCAACGCTTCGGAATGAGGAGTGATCAGCTGAGTGGGTTCAAAGTGTGAATGTGCAAACGGATGCCGCACATGCGTCGGTGTGGTGTTTGCGCGGCTGCTATCGAACATGCAAACTATTTGAAGTTTTCCGGTGGGAAAGCGCCCCCACGCTTTATCGGCTCCTGTAATAAATAGCCGCCCCCCCCCCCCCGTGGCACAGCCCATCGATCATGGCATCTCCGACACAAAGGCCGTTATTGATCGATTTGATTTGGCTGATGTGCCGAGAGAACCTCGCATCCGGCTGTGCCTCGTCCATATTTACGTCGTATCTGGACCGGTGTAAAAAAAATTTAAAAAATAACAAACAAAACAAAAAAACGTTTTATCGCCTCCAGTGAATAAACCTGTGCATGTGGAATAGATTTAAATGCGTTTGAATCCAATAATGGAGGAGGGAGGAGCGGGGCGCCATCGCTCTCCCTGCCAATCGTGCTCGGAATATGTGAACACAGCAAAAGTGATAGATGTGTATTTCATTTGCTTGACTTTGTTTGGAATGTTTCACAGACTTTAGGCTATATATTATCACAATAGCACATTAGGACGGTTTCCTTTGCAACACGAGCCCCGCCCCTTTCTGGGGGGGGGAAACAAACTAACAACCCATTTAACATTCCCCATAGACCTCAGTGTAAAAATACAAGTCAATGGAATTACAAATTCAAAGCCGCCAGACATCCTTTGATTTATGAACGTGCAAAATACAATACAAAGAAATAAGATACACTCCATCTACTTCCTGGTTCATCCAGAAATGGGAAAAGAGGCGGAGCACAGGTGGACCTATCGGGTGGGCCCATGGTGCTGTCTCAGCATCCGCAGAAGGTGCCAGGTCGGCCCAGTTGTCGCTCCAGAAGCCACGCCCCTTAATTATGCACAATTACAAACCTTGATAGAATAAAAACAACCGAGTTTTGAATTATAAGTGAAGTTTGTACCATGTACCTTTTAAAGTTGGACCTTTTAACATGGGAGTCTATGGGGATTGACTCGCTTTTGGAGCCAGCCTCAAGTGGCCACCCTGAGAACTGCAAGACCCATCCTTTTTTTTTTTGTGCCAAATACTGAGGTTTGTTTACAGCTTCAAAAACAGAAGTATTATCTCTAATGTCACTTCATGGTTTCTTGTTCCCCATGCGATTTCTCCATTATTTCCTGTCAGGAAGTTCTATAAAGCATCTTCCTGCTCTTATTCAGCAGCAAATAACAATTCAACATGTGAATTTAACCCAACACACAACGCGTCGACTCCATTTTTAGAGCCTCAATAACTCCCTCGGGGGTCATGTTCATCTGTGAACTTTTCAGGTAGCACCTTTAAAAAAAAACAAAAAAACACTGTTATTAAAATAGCGTAACACCAGCAGGTGTTTTCACTCTTGCAAACACAGCACCGAGCTAACAGGAGCTGCGCGTCTCGCCGAGTTGTTTTTCATCACGTTACGTTTCAGAGCTGACATGTTTTTCTCTCCCCGTGGCAGAAGAACTCCATCTGTGTTTATCACACTGTGGCTCCACCTGGGAGGGAAGGGGGCGTGTCGCCACGGACAGATGTGTGACAGGCTGTTCATGGAGCTGGAGATGCTGCTGCGCGGAGACATTAAAGGTACGTAGTCCTCTATGTGAAGACATGCTTACGCATTGGATGTGTTTATTATTGTTTCTACATGTGAATATTTTTGCATTCTACTTCCTGAGATGTGTGGTTCGGTCTGGTTGTCTGACCTTTCGTGACCTCTGCTGGATTCAGTTGAAACCTTGGTGTGTCTGTTGAGAGTCTGATCATACATGAAAAATAGATATGGCCCACATACTGTATGAAACCTGCACTTGTACAGTTTGAACACTGGGTGGAGCTACTTTTTTTTCAGTGGCCTGGAATTGACTGATGATAAAACCTTTTGGGTTTTAAAGGTGCATTGGGTCATTTTTGTCACTTCTGAAAATATTACAAAACAATTACATTTTTATGAATTTATAATCACCTCAATGTATTATTATTAATACTATTACCCGTAAATCACCCCATTAATTTACATGAGGGGCGGGTCCGCTCTACGGGGGCCGCCATGTTTTTACAGTAGCCCAGAGAGGACATACTTAACAAATATTGAGTTATATATAGACATTTTATAGGATATCACTCAATTCTACACACTGCACCTTTAACCATATATACAAACATTATAGAAAATATCATCATGCCTCTGAAACAGAACAGGATGTTCAGCTCCCTGCTGAGGAATCACACACACACACACACACACACACACACACACACACACACACACACACACACACACACACACACACACACACACACACACACACACACACACAGGCGATTAGAGAGCAATGGTCAGGGACCTGATCTTGGATCTATAAGGACCAGAGTCTCATTTCCATTTAAATTAAAGATGGCCTCTGGTTTGGCAGGACACTACAAACCACCACCACTGATGAGCAGAGCAAAAACCTTCCCTTTCACAATAAGAGCCACTCGATGAGCTTGTTGATCAATAATAGTTTGTTCTTTACTTCCCTTTAATGATGTTTGAATCAGTACTGGGCTTGTTTTTAGTTCTTGTGGGAATAGAATCATTCTTTCAAGATGAAACTAATTTATTATTTCAAGAAGAGTCAAGAGAGTTTTCAGAGTGATGTAGAGTTCAGGTAGCTTGTATTACATGAAAAATGGTTAAAATAATCAAATAAGTAGATAATTTAATTTAATTTAATTTAATTTAATTCAATTTAATTTAATTTAATTTGATTTAATTCAATTAATTCAATTAAATTCAATTTGATTTAAAAGCTTAACTGCTTTTTAACTTTTTGGTCCCTGTCCCATCCACTACGACCTGCACTCTGGCCACCAGGGGGTGCTGAAGAAGCATCGGCTGCACTTTTAAGGCAACAGACATGTTTTCCACATCTGTGTCTGGGACACAAATCAGCCAATCAAGGGCTTTGTCTCTTCTTTCTGCTGATTCTTCGCTTTCAATGGCTCTTGGCTCACTGTATGTGACCTCATTTCATTTTTCACTTACATAAGTTGAATTCACCTGAAAGGCTTTTTCCTTCTCTTTATCTCTTTGATGTGACTCTCCTGAGGTTCAACATGTTTTCTTCTCATTTCACTTCTAAAAAAACTGCACCATTGTCCTTGAGAATGACTCATTTAATATATTCTATCATATATATATATATAGTTGTGGGACAGTACTAATGATGTGAATGGAGTGTGGTGTCTCCACAACATGGTTGCATCGGTGAAGGAGGTTGATTAAATAGACTTTGTGTTGCCAAAATCAATGGGAGCCCTTTAAGCCCTTTTCTCTGTCTTTCCCTTTCGCCACCGTATGAATCCTTTGAAGTTTAGAATTGAGGTGAAACATGTGCAGTCACACTGTTTATCAAACAGTAATGCGGAGAAGACTCAGGGCTGCACAGCTGCAGCATGTCTATCTCGAGAAGTTGTGGAGCGAAGGAGGAACCTGATTTGTGGAGCAGTCGTCAGGAAGATAAGGAGACGGGAGATAAATGAGAGGATGATGAGTCAGTGAAGAAGGCAATTATGTGCAAGGAAGAGAGGGAAGAGAGGGAAAGCGAGCGGACGTCGGGCCGAGACAGAGAGGATGTAAAGAAAAGGAGGAAGAGAGAGAGAGAGAGAGAGAGAGAGAGAGAGAGAGAGGGAGGGAGGAAGAGGAGAGATAAATGGGAGGATGGAGGCAGAGGAAGGAGGTGAGGGGGAGATTCGAGGTGAGATTGGGAGGAAAGTGTCATCAGTCACTCGCACCAGTCACTGAGTCACTTCCTGCTCGTTACACTGTTTCTGATGTTCACTCACTATCTCTGTCGGATACCTACTCAAGTGTTGGAAGGGTTCAATTGAATTGAATTAATTTGACTTGGATTAGTTTAAATCAAATCAAATCAAATTCAGTTCAAATGAAAATGAAATAGATTTCATAATTTAAAAAAAAATAAAATATAGAAAATATCATTTGATCAAATAAAATGATACTATATAGTATAATGACTAAAATACAGTTGAATTTTTAAAAAATGTGTTCAAACCCAATTAAAATAGAATAAAATATTCCACTGTAGTTGTTGACCTAACACACACATTGTGTACTACTTAAGTCAAAATACATGAAAACACACACACAAACTCGTGCATGTGTTGAATCTGCTGCCAAAGCGAGTCCTCCATGTTGTTACAGCCCACACATGACAGTGACCTGTGGGCCGTGGGGGTGGTGGGGATGGAGGGGGGGGGGGGGGGGGGGGGGGGGGGGGGGGGGGGGGGGGGGGGGGGGGGGGGGGGGGGGGGGGGGGGGGGGGGGGGGGGGGGGTTAGCGGTGCACAGACGACCTCGGTGCGAGCAGATGGACTAACTACTGTTCATCCGGCTGCAGGTTAGAAACAGGCTGAACGCTTCTTTCTGACTGGCTCTAATTATGATCCACTGCTGAGCCTCCGGGAGAAGTGCTGACTGTGTGTGTGTGTGTGTGTGTGTGTGTGTGTGTGTGTGTGTGTGTGCGTGCGTGTGTGTGCGTGTGTGTGCGTGTGTATGCACAGGATCGTTCAGAGGGAAAACAGGAAGAGGAGTGACGGTTATGAGGAGGTAGAAAACAGCGAGGCCAAATCAGTGATTTGTTGGAGCATTCAAATTGTTCACATTTGTAGATTTAAAAAATGTGGAATATAATTTCCTTGCATTCAATAAGTCTATGAGATCAAAGTCATCCTGTCTCTCTAGTTGCTGTTTGTGTGATATAAACAACTCCCGACCACTTGTGAATTGTTGCATTACAAAAGTGAAGCCCAAACAACATCTTGAGCACCCCCTGGTGGCTGGCTGCAGTCTGGCATCCAAACCCTGCCTCCACCATGCATTGGGATTTGGTCACCACCGGTTTTCATTCGTGCTCCTGTTACAGTTTGAATACAGTTCTGATCCAGAAGGGTGAGAGCTTGCAGTTCCCAGAGTGGCCACTCGGGGCTGACGCCAACAGCGAGTCAGTCCCCATGGACTCCCATGTTAAAACTTTGGAGGTGAATGCAACATGTTTAAAGCCTGACAAGAACGGGTTTGGTCCTTGTCAGTCACATTGGTTACCGTGACAACTGTACGTGGGATTTTTTCCCAACCTCCTCATTTTTTTTTATTTATGAAGGTTTGAAATTGTGGAGAAAGACCTTGAGGTCCTCATTAAAATGACAATTCTACATCTAGATTTCAGTCGAACTACACAAACCATCTGCTGTTGAATCAAAGTTCCTCTCTCCCTTTGTCGTCCCTTTCTCTCCATTTGCCCCCCCCCCCCCCCCCCCCCCCCCCCCCCCCCCCCCCCCCCCCCCCCCCCCCCCCCCCCCCCCCCCCCCCCCCCCCGCGCTCACCACACACCAGTTAGAGGCGGAGCAATTTAGAAGTAGGGGATGATTCGGTGGCCAGATGGAGAAAGCCTTGTTGGGAATTGGGCCCTGACCCCTGCTTTTTACCAAATGATGTCATGACCTTGCAAATCTGCAACTGTTTGGTTTCCCCCCGTCAACGCGGCATTGGGTATGGACAACGGACAGGTAGTCCCTCTGGACAACAACACCACTTACTGCAGTGGCCCCACCACGGACCTGAAGCAGCAATCTTAAGGTCCTGAAACCAAGGTGCTTACCCACGTAACCTCACTTCTGAACGCTGGTTTGTCGACCGCCAACACGACTGCAGACGAAGACATCGTAGTTGTTGTAGTTCGTGTGCGCTACGAGTGAAGGTGCGGTAGGAGGACGGTCAACTAGGTGAACTAGATCCACAGCAACCGGACACATGGAAAACAATACAATGTCCACTTCTGTTCCACCTCTGTGTGAGCGCTGGTCTCAGCCCGGACAACCCTACGAAAATAGTCCACCACAAGGTTCGAGGTACAGGCGACGCAGCCATCTTATCTTGCAGCGGAGGCGGGATGGGACACAATCTCTGCGATACTACATGGCAAACCTCAGCCATGTTGGGGAGCTTCAGCCGCCGCCGCCGTCTGGATTTGAGCTTCAAATGGGTCAAAGTTCTCTTTCTGTGCCGGGACATCATCACTTCCTCGGCTCAGCTGTGGCCTGGTTGTTTAATAAGCTCACTTTGGCAGAGGATCTTTTAAGCCAGAGCGCTCCCTCCTTTGGAGGAATGAAAGGAGAATGACTTGTGCATTATTTACCACCCGCCTCGCCGCCGCCGCCGCCGCCGCACCCTGCGCTGCAGACAAAGAGGGCTACTGCAGGAAAATGGATTTTTTTTTTCCCCTCTGCAGAGCTGCGACGATAAGAGGGATGGACGGAGGGGAAAACAGAGAATGAGGGGACGAGTGCGTGGAGAGATATAAGCCCCACCCCCTTTACCGCCTGATAAGGGCAGTCCTTTACATCAGAGGCCTCCACGGATCAGTCACCTTTTTCACCGGAAAGGTCGAGCGCTGGGCCCGGAGCTCGGTTCACGCTGAGGAGTCATCATCTCTGCTCTTTATCTCCCAGATGAGACGTGATCCCAAGCTGAGTACCGTGCCAGCCTTGCACCACCCCCCCCCCCCCCCCCCCCCCCCAAATTACCCTCCGAGCCCAAAACATCGCTCCCTTGCACCTCCAGGGGCTGCACCCAGAGAGATAGCGAAGCGAGGCGGTGACGTACGAGCGGTGACATCAGATAACAAGTGGAGAAAAGATTCAGTCGTGGCAAGTTGTCAGGGTGGCCCGAGCGATTGGCTGGTCTGGCTATCTCACAACAACCTTTACTTCCCAACAGGCGAGGCAGGAGACGAGGATAAGGCAGGAGAGGGGACTTACTCCTCCACAGCCGCCACATGAGAAACCCAGATTGTTACCGGGAGCCAAAGAAACTTTTTCCATATCAAGACCCATTGTTATCATCCCATGATAACATCTCACGTAAACATCCTTTGGGCTATTTATTCAACTATTATCTACATCGGTGATTCTCAACTGGTGGGTCGCGACCCAGAAGTGGGTCACATACGTGTTTCGCGGGAGTTTAGAAAAAGAATTGTGTGCTTTTATTTTGAAGAGATGTAAATATACATTTATGGGGGGGGGGGGGGGGGTACATTTATTCATACATTTCATAATTTTTTTTAGAAGTGACAAAAATGGCCAAAAGCCCCTTTAAATAAATACAAACAGCTCCTTTATGCTCAGAAATAGAAAAAAAAAAAAAACATAAGGCACATTGGATTGGAAATGAATGGGAGTGGTTTTCTAAAGGGCGTCCTGTATTTTGAAGGTCAAGAACAGAGGCTGGCCGACGCGGCTGTGCTTCCTCACATGTAAGCATCAAGCATGACAGAATCACACACACACACACACACACACACACACAGGAAACAGGCGCATTTCAAAATAAAAGCATATGTGGCCTAATTTTTCCTGGCTTCATGTATGAAACAGTGCAGCTCGTACCCAACTCCGCGGGCCCCGTTGCACAACGGCGTGGGAATAAGAGAGAAAAACAAAAGGTCTCGGCAAAAGAGCAAAAAACCACACCCCCCTCTGGTGCATTTGTGCACAGATGCGTGCAAATGAACGTGTTGCGGTTCCCGGTCCCACGGTGACTGTAAGTGATGCGCTGGTGCAATTTGCGTGTCACTGTAACTGTGGGACGACCCCGACTGACAAGACTTCCTGCTTTGCTGCGTGGCTAATGAGTCATTCCAGCCCTGGAGGAAAACAATCTGGTATTTTTAAACTGCATCCTTCAGCTGTTCCTCTCCTCCCCCCGGAGCTCTGGCGAGCTCGGCTGAGCTCTTGGTTGGATCGTAATACGAATGCCGCTCCGACTCGCCTGCGCTAATGGGCCCGACATGTCTGAACAATACAAAAGCATTACAGCGCCGTTTTAATGGCGCCCCTGGTCCGTGCATGCCCTGCTGATTAAGACTTAATGCTCAGCACCGGTGCGGCAAAATACAAAGTATTATGACAATTGAGAAACCCCAGCACATCCAGCATTTTGAGAGTATTGGACCAGATTAATTTTGCGAAAAAAGGAGCAGGTGCGTGAGAAATCATTTCGGGGCCGAGCTCGAACCTGTAGGAGGGAAAAACGACACGCTGATTTGCCTTTCGGGCTGATTTCCGCCCAAACCGCTGAGGGAGAACATGCGTCCGTCCGTCCCTGAGTGTTTCTACAGTAGGACTTTGTAAAGCAGATTTTACGGGTGGTTTTCACCTTCATGGACGAGGGAGGTGAATTAGGGAGAGAGCGCAGATATGCAGCGGAGAGGCAGGTCGGGAATCGAACCTGTGGCAGCCGCCAAGAAGGCTGGAGACTCCGTGCGTGGGGAGGAAGTGTCGCTTTGCTGTGGCGTATAGGCTGCAACTCTTTTTAAACCTGTGTGGCCAATGTGCAAGGGGAGAGACTTGCAGTTCACGGGGTGGCCACTCGAGGCTGCCTCCAAAAAGCGAGTCAATCCCCATAGACTCCCATGTTAACTTTAGAGGTGGGGGGAGGTGGGTGAACTATTGTTAAACATATTGTTTACATCCCTTGTCATGTATTTAAAGCGTCACGTCCTTCAAATGAACCCTCTTTTGCTACATGCCAGACGCCGATACTTCGCGCTTTCACGTACACTCTGCTCCACGTGACGGCGGTTGCGCACATTCACATTCTTTCTCTCCCCTTCACATTGTGCGTCAGCGTATACGATTTGCGTGGCTGCATGTGACACGCGGCCTCAGCGAGAAGGAAACAAGAGACGAGACAGACGGGGCTCTGAACCAAATCCCTCCTGATCCGCGCTCCCTACGAAAACATCCGAAGTCCTCCTCTCTCTCCGAGCGTCGTCGCGCATCACCTGAGCAGCCGTCACCTGACGGCAGCCCATCACTCCGCGGGGCTCGTAGCGCCGTCACCGCCGCCCACCACTGTCATGCTAATTCACTAGCGCGCGCTGACGCCGGCGCGCGCACTTGAGCGCTTTCCTCAGAGACGCCATCATGGGCCGGCAATTCAAGTTACGACAACATATTCAATAACTGAGTTACAGCATCATTAATGTAACAGATGACTTACCCCAAAAAGTGACTCATTTTGTGACTGAGTTACAATTTTATAAACTTGTTATAGTTACGTGTCCCAAAAAGTAACACGTAGATTAACTGAGTTACAACATCATAGAAGTAACCGATAATAGTTACTTTCCCCAAAAGCCTGATTTAGTAACTGGGATATAGTATTATTAAAGTAATTAGTTATCGTTAACTAGTTACTTCTCCCAAAAAGTAACCAATTTAGTGGAGTTACAGCATCATGAAAGTAACTTGTTACAGTTACTTTTCTCAAAAACTAATTACGGCGAGTTACGGTGTTATAAGAGTAACTAGAAGCCAAAGAAAGTAAATATTGCATTCCCTTTTTTTATTGTCGAAAAAAATGTTGACCCACCCCCTTAAATTTGATCTTAAATTAAAACTTTAAATTCAAATGTATGTTTAATGATTCAGACAGGGCTCTGAACCGAATCCCTCTTGATCCCTCCCCTCCCTGTGAAAACATGTGTCCCACCCTCATGCTAGCGCCGCGCTAATGCCGGCGCTCACGCTTTAGCGCCAGCGCTAAAGAGACTTTTATAGACGCCATCATGGGCCGGCAATTAAAGTTATGCATGATTTGAAGCTGCAGCGCAAAAGACCTTTTTTTTTTTCTTTCTTTCTTTTTCTTTTTTTTCTTTTTTCTTTTTTCTTTTTTTACTTGCTTTGCTCGGGGTGGGAAAACCCGTGCGTGCGTGAGCTCGCTTCCACCCACACATGTTTTCCCAGGGAGAGTCATCGCTCAGGGGCGCATGACACAAAGAGCAGGGGGGGGGGGGGGGGGGCGCGGCGAGGGGGGGGGGGGGGGGGGGGGGCGCTGCAGCTTCACCAGGTAACACTTCCTCCGCGGGGGCATGTTGGAAAATACGGCAGCTGCGCAACAACCGCGCTGGTTAACAATAGATACTGTTTGCTCTCCCACCGCCGTCCATTGTAAACCGCCTCTGGTAAAGACGAGTAAACAAGAAAATAGCAGGTCTGCCGCTGAAAGCGGGAAAAACCACTCTCCCACTCGATGATAGTCATTAGTCTCCTCGCGCAGCCTGCAAACGGCAAAATAAGACAACGAGGCCTTGATGAGTCGAACACGGATTTGCGCAGATCATTTCACGGCGCGTCTCCGTTTACCTTTTGTCCACGGCAACTAACGCAAGCCTCTCATTGGCTGATCTGGATACCGTACCGACCGAGCTCCGCAGGAGCTGCGAGCGCAAACCAATCAGCCGGCGGCGGCGGCGTGCCCGTGCTGCCTCGGCGCTAACCCTCCACATGAACTTGCCGTGGTTTATGATTAATGGCGTCGCAGCCCCCTATCCCCCCCCACCCCCCAGTTCTGATAAAGGGCTCAATTAGCTTTAGCGTGAGCAAGGACCTTGACTTTATCTCCCGCAACTAATCCCACGGCTTTTGTCATGATCAGCAAGAGAGGACTTCTTAATCTGCGCTGCCGAGCGGCTGCTGTCCGACCAATCAGGATGCGCCGTTCATCACCTGTGGGGGGCATGTTACCTTAAACAAGTAACTAGTTCTAGTTACTCATTATATCTTCCAAAAAGTAAGACATTTTGCAACTAATTAGTTATTGCGACTAGTTACTTTTCCAGAAAAGTAATGAATTTAGTGACCGATTATAAAATCAACTTGATTTAGTTACTAGTTATTTATTCCAAAAAGTGACTCATCTAGTAACTTAGTCACACCATTATAAAAGTAAGTAGTAATAGTTATTAGTGACTTATCCCAAAAAGTAACCGAGTTACAACATTACTAAAGTAACTAATTATAGTTACTTCTCAAAACTAAGAGTAACTTTACAGCATCATCAAAGTAACAAGTTATAGCTGCCTCTCCCTAAAAGTAAGTCATTTAGTAACTGAGTTACAACAATATAAAAGTAACTCGTTACCAGGTAGAGTAATTACTGCGTTCATTTTTATACTGTTCAAACATGGCCCATTATTTAGCCCCGCCCCCTAAAATGGAACTCTAAATTCCACTGTATGTTTCCTTACAATAAGGATGAATATTACATATGTTTAATGAATGAAACGGCCACTTCTTTGATCGCAACTAGTGAAGAGTCATGTTTCATGTTCCTGTGTAAGAACTCACTCGTTACTGTCGTCTCCTGCCCGTGTGGTTTGCCGATCATCGTCACTTTTGACCCCGCCCCCTCACCAAAGGAGAGACAAAGACAGCAGCAGCTCCTGTGACTGATGAGAACAGCTTCACACAGCCTCATCCAAGTAACATTTCATCAGCGGTAACTGTAACGGCGTTGTAACCGTGGAAACATGAACTACGTTGATGATTTTTATTTGGTCTTCCCATCGCGGCCTCGCTGCGGTCACCACGCCGACCACCGCTCTCCTCCGTGCGTCTTCATTATCGATACCAAAACACAAATCAAATGAAGTCCTTTAAGCCAAATTAATTCATCCACCTTGTTAATATTTTAGAAAGCGGAGCCTCTCTCCAGAGAGACTTATCATCCATAACAAGCCCACTCGCCCTCCCCTGGGGACCGGGCAACCGCCTCCTCCTCGTCCTCCTCATCCTCCTCCTCCTGCAAATGTATTTCCTGCTGTAGCAGCAACGAAGCCCATGCCTGGGGGGGTTTTTCGCTGAACCTCATAATCACCGCGGAACTGTCACATGGCCACGGCCGCAGTGCAAGAAAGAGAGTGGTGCGGGGCAACGCGGCCGTAAATATTTCACCACGCGCTGCAAACTGTCAGGGACCGTCCCCTTTCCGCTCCTGCAGCTTGAGCAAGGCATCGATGGGCTCTTTATATTGGAGTCAGGAGAGGATAAGTCAGCCGAGGACCAACGGGGGGCGCCACAGTGCAGCGCTTTTCACCGGAAGCCTTTTACGGACGCTCTCAAGGGGTCGGTTTTCATTCAAAGAAAAAAAGAATGTAATTGCTAAGTAACATATTGTAAAAGAACCGTCATCATATTTGTCCACTCTTGGCTACTGTAAAAACATGGTGTCCCCCCCCCCCCCCCCCCCCCCCCCCCCCCCCCCCCCCCCCCGGTATAAATGACCCACTCCTCATGTAAAAATACACTGATGCGCTTATTTACAGGTAATGGGGGGAAAAGAACACATTTCGGTGATTGTAAACTCATTCAAATGTCAGTATGGGATTGTTTCTTCATATTTTACAAAGATGACCTCGCCGGCTGCGTTTGGCCCGCGGGCCACGGGTTTGACACATGTGGCGTAGCGAATGGAGATGGAGCCTGGTTTAGCAGCGTTCCTTTGTGATGATAAGACTGGAGCTGCGGTTCTGCAGTATCTTAGCATGACGCGGCACTTTGTAGCCCTCACCCTCTGCAGGGAGAAACCTAGCGCACCATCTGTTCCCTGATACCAGGCAACAAGAAAAACAACAACAGATAGGACAGACCGGCAAGATGGTGACGGTACTGGGGAGGCGGCAAACCGCACCTAAAGCATTGTGGGGGAAAAAATAAATAGACGCAAGGATGCAGCTAAATGCGGTGATGAAAGGCTGGGATTTGATCAGGAGGCCAGAGCTGACACACGATGATGCAGATTGAGGCTGACACTGCAAAGGAAGCGCAATAAGACTGAGAGAGAGAGAGAGAGAGAGGGAGAGAGAGAGAGAGGGAGAGAGAGAGAGAGAGAGAGAGAGAGAGAGAGAGAGGGGGAGAGAGAGAGAGAGACAGCGAGCGCATGGCCACTGCATAACAACAGGCCAGGTATACAAGGAGAGAGAGAGAAAGAGAGACAGACAGACAGACAGAGATGGAGAAAGAGAGAGAGAGAGAGAGAG
>JAFBJT010110987.1:6107-17553 GCA_016785325.1 Chascanopsetta lugubris
TTAAAGGGCCCCCCCCCCCCCCCGGACCGAACAGACCCACCCCCCTCCCCTCTAACCGCCCCTCCATACCTTCACCCGTCATCTTTAATCCTTCTCCGTCTTCTCCCTCACCTGCTCCCGAAGTGCCCGGATTTTCCATCGCCATCAAGAACGGACCCGATCATCAGCGGCCTCGACTGAACCGGACCGAGAAATAAGAGTCGTCGAGGTTCATTTATAGCTCGATTTAAAGTGAGACCAAGGGCGGGCCGTCAAACGTTAGGGCAAGCTGAAGAAAGTCAGAGGAGGAGGAGAAACACCCAACGTTTGAGGAGAAAGGTACGGCGAGTGGAGCTGCGGGGACGGGAGGTGAAATCATGAAGTCCAACCAGGAACGCAGCAATGAATGTCTGCCCCCAAAGAAGAGGGAGATCCCCTCCAGCACTTTAGCCTCCGAGAGCCGCTCGCTGCTGCCGCCAGCTCGAGTCAGCCCGACGGGCCCCATTATTACAAGTCCCTCTCCTCCACGTCGGACTCTTCGTCCTCCCCCTCCTCCTCCTCCTCCTCGCTGAGGCTCGTCTCGTCTCTCCCCACGGTTTATACGTCCCCCCTGTCACAGTCCACCGTGGGAGGAACTGTCCACTACACCCAGCTGCCTCCCAATTTGCAGTTCATAGCCTCGCCGTACTCGGCGCCGTACGCGGGCTACATCTCCCCTCAGCTGCTCCCGCCTCCCCCTCCGCCTCCCCCCCTCTCCTCTTCGTCCTCCTCCTCCTCCTCCTCCTCCTCCTCCTCCTCGTTGGCCTCGCACAGAGCCTCGCACGCAGAGACGGCCTCCACGCCCTCGCAGGCCTCCAAACACGACCAGCACAGATCCTTCTCCGGGCGGACCTCCATGCCGCCCCCTCCCACAGACCTCGCCCATCACCACATTCAGATGTCGACGTCCCCGCGGACAGTTCAGTCGCCTCATCACCACGGCGGCGGTCACCACCCTCACCACCACCCTCTGGGCCACGGGATGTCCTCGGTTGTGGTGCAGTACTCGGACGGGCCCGCCAGGAGGGAGGAGGGGGGCTCCCGGCACAGAGAGCTCCACAACGGAGAGCTGGAAAGGGGTCGGCGGTTTGAGTCCGGCTTCTCCAAGTCCGGCGGCAAATCTCGAGACCTCCCCTCCTCCTTGTCCTCCTACGAGGCCCACCAGCTGGTTCTGCCGTCGGACTACTCTACCCATGATCCCTCAGGGCTGAGGAGCTCGGTGATGCTGATGCCCAACAGCCACGGAGACCACCAGCTGGCGCCGCCGCGAGCCAGCCCCGACAAGCTGACCACGTCCGCCCCCGCACACCTGGAGAGAGGCGGCATCCTCCTGGGCAAGCCCGTCAGCCGCGCCTCGTCCTCGTCCAACAGCACCTCCTCCTCCTTCACCTTTCCACCGCCGTTTAGCGTCGACAGCCTGAAGGCTGCGGTCAGCACACTGTCACCCCAGACCGTCATCCAGACCACTCACAGTGCCACAGAGGCGCTTTCCATGGGGCTCCCCTCCACCAGTATCTACCCCCAGCCACCCATTCTTGGTTACATCACGGGGGGCGGTGGAAGCCAGCACGCGCCAATCAACTACCACACCAGCCTACAACAACACTTGCTCATTCCTGGTGGCCAACAAGTCATAATCCCCGTCAGCGGAGGCGGCGTCACCGCGTTGGAGCCCGTGACCTCCCACGGGGCGTCGTCGACCCAGGCCGCGCCTTTCCCGAGCGCACACCCGCACACGTACATCGCCGCCCCCGCCCCCAAAGAAGACGCCCGAGAGACCTCCGGCGGCTCGTACCACCCGGTCTCCTCCAGCTCCGTGGTCCCGGCTCAGCTCCACCTCCCCATCGTCCACACGCAAGCAGGGCTGGTCGCTCCCTCTGCCCCTCCCCCTCCGCCCCCGTCCGGTATGGCGGCGCCTCCCTCGCTCCCGCCGTACTTCATCAAGGGGTCCATCATCCAGCTGGCCGACGGCGAGCTGAAGCGCGTGGAGGACCTGAAGACGGAGGACTTCATCCAGAGTGCCGAGATCAGCGGCGACCTGAAGATCGACTCGTCCACGGTGGAGCGCATCGAAGGCTGCCACTCCTCGCCCAACGTGGCCGTGGTTCAGTTCTCCGTCGGCGAGCACCGCGCTCAGGTGAGGAGACCCATCACTGTTATTGGCTTCAACATTTAGCTGATTGATAGATTAAGCTCTGACAGCATTCTCCCCCAGGTTTATCCACACATTAGTAAAACAAGGCTTATAGTGAAGCCATGTGACAGTGGGGGGGGGGGGGGGGGGGGGGGGGGGGACAACCAAAAAAAATATTTGGGGGGGGGGGGGGGGGGGGAGCACTTAGCAACTGACCAAAGTATTTGTTTTGTGTCCGTTGGCCGGTCTCACTGGGCGTAGTATCGAATCAGTGACTGAGTTATTGTTCGCCAATCGATTGCTCTCTTCGAATCGTTCCCTCTGACAAGATTTTTCCAACCGCAGTTAAGACGTCAGGAAACACTTCAGGTTAAACACTCTAGTGGGAATCAAACCCCCGGCCCTCTGGTCAGAGGACCGTTCTTCTATCCCGACATCCACAGCCGCCCCAGATACAGCTGAACATTTTAGTACATGTTGCGTATCCGGCGGTGCAGCTCCCCTCTGTCATGCGGCGTATTTGTGCCACTGGTGTTTGTGTTGCCTTGCAGTTGCACAGCCAATCCACTAGTTGGTGCACTACCTAGCTTTGCAGACTGGCAACTACCTTTGCCCATTCTGATTTGACACCACAACTTGTTTTTTTTTTGTTTTTTTCCAGTATTCTTTGTGAAGTCATTTCCTATTGCATCTAGATATCTGTGTCCTTCGTATCTTAACAAACTGGCGCCTGCACGTAGCTAGTTTTACGTTTTTAGTCCTTCATATACATTTCATTAGAATCCAGCGCCACGTTAACCAGCCTGGTCACGAGGCCGACGTCTAACTTGAGCCGTGAGAGGAATTACATCACCCCTGGCGTTGTGTGAATGTTGAATGACTAGAGCTGAGATGCTTCTGTATTAATGCCTGTATTATTCACGAGTCTCACAGGACTCGGCTGCTGCCTCTGTGATTACGTTCAATGTAACAGCACGACAGTCATGTAACAAACATTCTCCGATAACAAGCTCTTCCTCCACTTCAAAGAACTTCGGTGTCAGAATTCACTTATCAGGTTTTCTATTAAGTTTTAATTCACAGGGGATGTGTCATGGTACCGACTTCCTATATAACAGTTCCATGTCTCACACCCTCTCTCCTCCTCCTCTTCTTCGCTCCAACTCACCAATTCCAAGCAACACAGGCTCCCCCTAGTGTCCCACAACATTAAGTGCAGGTCAATCAAACCAACACCAAAATCAACCTGCAGGTCACTTTTAAGAGTGATGATCATTTTTTTTTTGTCCTTAAGGTGATTTCATGGGCGTTCTGTCTATATAGGAAGTGATTCTATATATAAACACCAACAAAAATGAGTGAGTTAAAGGTGCAGTGTGAAAGATTTCAGTCATTTTCAGTCACTTCTTAAAATATAACAAAACAATTATACATCAACATCTTCACACATTTCTTATCCCACAAGTGTTCTCTTTTTTTCCATTACCCTCAAATGAGCCCATGGATGGACACGACATGCAACCTCACCTCTAGAGGTCACCACATCTCACACGCTGCACCTTTAAATGTGTCACGCGGCCGCTGCTCAAACAACAAGCCGTTTCATTGGACGCCGCAGCAGCGCTGTAAAATGAGGACTGAGTTAGTTTTTGCATTCTGGAATATTTCTGACCCAGATCTTCCTCAACACTCCTCACATCTCGCACTGAGCTGCAGTTGGTCTCCGTCTGTCTGACTCCGCTTCTCCCCGGCTCACACACTCACATCCCTCTCGCTGTCTTTGAGGATGTGTGCGTTAAAGCTGCCCGATCCATTTCATCTGTCCACGCTGTGACTGGTCCACCCACACACACACACACACACACACACACACACGCTCAGCTCTAACCATCTCCCCCGCCTCCCGGTGCCGCTCTTTGATACTGTAACCCACAAACGCTGACCATCTTTCAAAGACTGTGAATCCTCACCTCTGTGGCGCCTCGCTCGGTTTCCTGTGAGCTGGTGCTCGCACGCTCACTCTGACAAGTCAGATGTGATATAACATCGGGAGGGGAAATGTTGTCTGACGTTTGGTTTGAGAGCGTTTGATGCATCAAACACTCGAATCATTCTTGACATTGTTCTCGTTCACACTCGCTTCCCTCGCCCCTCTCCTCTCGCTCATCCCTCCCCTCCCTCCCCTCCCTCCCTTTGTAAACTTGCCTTTTCATCTCCATCTCCGCATCTTCCTTCCCACTCCCACCTTCTCCCTTCTCTCGCCGCCACGTTTCAGATCTGGGCTCCTTTCATCGTTTTTCTTCTCCTCCTCAGGTTTATTTTCTCTCCCTCCCGCTCTACCCATCTTTTCTCGAAGCACCCTCGGCCGCCGCCTGTCTCTCATCACTTCCTGGTGTCGTACATGCAAACGATAGTGCGGCGCTCAGCGCTCTGACGTGACTTCATGTTCCATCTCATTAGAGGCGTCAGGCTTTGGTTTTGTTTTCATTGAACATCAATTTGGTCCAACAGACACTTTCCAAAGACAACAAGGACCAGCTGATCCCCTCTGTCCGGTGTCTCTCTCCGAGTTTGAGATATTACATAACTATCTAAATGGAAAAATAAATCTTTGCAAAATTTAGACTGAAATTATCCTCATGACAAGAGTGAGTTTATTCATTTTGACGCTAGAGCCCAGGGAGGGGCAACATCTGCCTCACACCAGTTTCACGATCACCATGTGTGTCCCCCGACACATTTTGTTTTTATTTTTGCATCATAATATCAATGTCACAAAGATGAATATCTGTGTCTCTTTCAAAGCATTTTAGAACAGAACAGAACAGAACAGAGTAGATTGCCTTTATTGTCATTGTGCAAAGTACAACGGAAATATGGAGAGCAGCTCCTTATGGTAAAAGAAGTCCAAAGGTGACGACTCTATCAGTATTTTCAAAAGTATTTAGCACATATGGCATATTGCACATTTAATATTTTCAATTCACGTAAAAAAATGTATGTGAAATATTCATTTTTCGACATTTACATAGGACTGGGTCCCGAGTCTCTGTGTCAACAGTACCATAGAGTTATTTGGGGTCATAGTCTTATTTACTTTTAAAGAAATACAACAGGGATTACACGCAGTTGTACAGTGTAAACGGCTGATGTGTGCAAGACGCAGGCGATACGTAACAAGCGCATTTCACACAGCTCACCTCTTTCCTTCTGCTCCTCCCTCTCCCCCAGGTGAGTGTGGAGGTCCTGGTGGAGTATCCCTTCTTCGTCTTCGGCCAGGGCTGGTCCTCATGCTGCCCGGACCGCACCACCCAGCTCCTGGAGCTGCCCTGCACCAAGCTCTCCGTGGGCGACGTCTGTATTTCACTCACTCTTAAGAACCTGAGGAACGGATCCCTGAAGAAGACTCAGGCCCTGGAGCAGGCCAGCCCCGCCTCTGCCCCGCCCTCCGGCCACGCCCACCTCAAACCCCCCAGAGCTGTGGCAGATGCTCCCCAGAGCCGGGGTGAACGAGGAGGAGGAGGAGGAGGAGGAGGAGGAGGAGGAGGGGGAGGAGGGGGAGGAGGAGGAGGCGGCTCCAGGCACGGCGAGCGGGAGAATGGCATCAGCCAGCGGGGGAACGGCAGCGCAGGAGGCGCGGGCAACGTGGAGAACGGGGACGTTACATTCGGGGAGAGAGTTTATAAAGGTCAGGTCACCAGCGTCGCAAAAGCCGGCTCCACGAAGCCCGCGGGCGGGAGGAAGCGGAGGTGGTCCGCGCCCGAGGGCCGCAAAGTGGAGAAGCTGGAGGAGGAGCCGCCTCTGACTCTGCCCAAACCTTCCTTCATCCCCCACGAGGTGAAAGTCAGCATCGAGGGAAGGTCGAATTTTGGCAAGTGAAGGCTCGTCGGACCGTTCCTAGCACCGGGGATTTGGAAAAGAAATCTTTCAAAATGACTCGAGAGGAAGAAGAAAAAAACAAAAGAAAACAAGAATGCCCACATTCATGTTTCATCCATGTCTTGGTTTTATAGTTGTTGTTTTTGTTGTCGTATTTTTTTTAGTTTTTTTTTTTTAATCTCGAATACTGTACTGTAGAGGTAACTTGGCCCTACATGCTATCACCTTACATTAAGTCCATATAGTCGATAACACATTTATCTAGCAGGTGGATTTGCTTTCACACGAGCAGCCAGCGCTCTTCATGGTGGGTTCCGCGATGGCGCCTTCTCGTGCGAGGGCTCTGCGTTGTGCTAAATGTTGGTCGGTGGCTGTGTGGCACACGGGAGCGATGCAGGACGACACGGCTCAGTCGGAGCCTCAGTGGAAGCCGGTTCCCACCACTTCTTGCCAAGCTTGTGGGGTTTTTTTTTGGGGAGGGGGGGGGGCGGTTAGGGATTTTCACACAGGACCACGGGCGAGATGTAACATCAGATGATCCCCGGCATGATTAGTCATGACGTTTTTCATTTGCTGGAGCAGAGTGTGGGGGTCAGAGAAGTGTCACTCGCTCCGTTGGTCCCAGTTCAGGCGCTGGGGTTCGTGATGGGACGGGACGGACGCAGCCCCTGACCTGTGATGTCATCACGCAGCGCCGGTGTGCCACACAAAAGGGAGGGAACAACACTTAGTCTGTACAGTGTGAGTCTTTACTTTCATCCTTAGCGTTGTTTTTGTTTTCCCTCGTCCTCTGTCTCTGCAGTCGTTTGGTCTCACCGATTGTTACGAACCTGAATCAGGGCTCAGTTCGTCCCCGATTGAAACCTGTGTGGGTCAAGGCAGAAATGTGAGACACCGTAACCTGATGTAAGAGAGTACAAACTCGCCGGGTTGTACTGAGAAAGTCGGGAGGAAGATCTGCA
Organism: Chascanopsetta lugubris; assembly: GCA_016785325.1. NCBI lineage: Eukaryota > Metazoa > Chordata > Actinopteri > Pleuronectiformes > Bothidae > Chascanopsetta > Chascanopsetta lugubris. The sequence continues at coordinate 13,101 of JAFBJT010110987.1, forward strand.
CACAGTCCTCATCGTGATCACTTTATATAGTGATATATATATATATATGTATACATATATATATATATATATATATATATTTTTTTTTTTTTTTGTGAGCAGGACGCCTGTATGAGAGGAGCCGAGGGAACGTGCACGTCAGTTCGGAGAGGGTCAGGATGTTTCAAAGCATTTAACGCACCCGTCAAACCACACAGGAAGTTTGACTCGTCTCTTTTGTTTTACGCAGTACTGTATGTTTTTAAGACTTTATTTTAAATTGGGGCGGAAAGTAGCAAACAGCACTTTGGAAAAGGTGAAGCTTTAGGAAACGTGAAGGGCTTGTTTGGAGCGGATGTGCCATGGGATTACAAAGGAGCGGGAGGCGCTGGAGAGCGATTCCAGTCGGTAGAGTTGTTGACTTTTATTGCGCCACACAGAAGTCAGAGAAAAGTATTAGGAATGTGTTTTTGAACGTTTGAGATATAAAAGATTTAGGAGGAGGAGGCGGCTTTGAAAAAAGATCCCTGTGATGTTCTGTACTCGACTGAGAGCGACGACTAGGAGCTCACGCCACAGAAATCTTTGAAGGGTGTCATATATTTGTAATGTGTGTGTGTGTGTGTGTGTGTGTGTGCGCTGGAGTGTGCATGACGCTGGTCTGTGTCGGGTCATACACACACACATGCGTGCACAAACACACAAGCATCTCTCAAAGTCAATGATAACACTGTATTTGTTGTTCCGGCGCCGACATGACGGATGATGTCGCGCGGCCGACGGCACAGATGTACAGGAAGTGTTTGTGTACGTGTGTGAGTGTGTGTATGAGTATGTGTATACTGTGTATAGGAAGAGGACATACTCATTTGATATATAGACAATACTAAATGTCCAGTGTTTCTACTTGGAGTCTTTTACTAAGAGAATATTGCGATTTGCACATCAGGAGGAGGGAGTTGGGCGGAGACATGATTATTATTATTATTATTATTATGATTTTTCTTTTTCTTAATGGCCCTGTCCCGAATGGAGCCCTCGACCTTGCAACACACTGGAGGAGACCAGGGTTTTGTTTCGCGTTCCTCAACAGGCACTAACCCACATATTCAAGGAAACAATGTTCCTGCATTGGTCAAGGTCAAATCACAGAGTTCCTCCATATTCAGCAGACTTCTAACTCGTGCCTGCCTACTGAAACTGTTTCACCATGAACTAACGGGTGGTAGTGATGTGTTTTCCCTGCTGTTAGAACAGACACGTCCACGATGTGGAGAGACTGGGGCTCAGTCCAGATGTAGCCGTTGCCTCGACAGATGCGCTCGCGTGCTCAGCCCAACGTCGGAGGAGTCCTAACCCGGAAAAGCTCTGCTTGAGTTTTGCAATAAGAAATGTGTTCGGATCCTTTTTGCAATTCAAATTGGATTCTTTGCAGGGGAGGATCAAAGGGTGGGACCGGGAGGGGGGGGGTCCTGAAGTCATCAGGTGGCGCTGTGCAAAGAGTCCAATTCCCTCATTCCCCCGACATCTCTGAGGGCTGATGCTAGCAAAAGGCGCTAGCTCCTCTGGGTTTTAGCCGCCTCGTTAGCACGAGCGCCCTCATTGTTAGCGGCCGCCCCGGTCGCCGGTGCAATAGCGGTCAGCGCAGCAAAGGTGACGTTGGTGTCGTGACCCTAACTATGAGTGAGGTTCACGGGGTTAAGCAGAGGTCGCTTTCCAAAATGTATCCAAAGTGGTTACCAACAGAGGTTGTGGTAAACCTGAATCTGCCGACTCAGCATCTGCGCATGCATGTATCACTGTGCCCACCGTGTAACTTACGGCCAGAGGTTTAGGAAAATTGCCAAATTCCGCCCCCCCCCCCCCCCCCCCCCCCCCCCCACACCTACGTGTCATGCTACACGTGTCCATGCACCACGATGCTTATGTTAGCATGTTGCTAGCGCAGCATGCGGAGGAGGCCCTGCAGGCGCATCTGTTGAGTCTCAGCCTCGGTTTAACTTGTTGTCGCTTCAGCTCCGGTGAAGCCGCAGTCTCGTAGCATTGAAGATCTGAACAGGAGGTGGCGCCGTTCCAGGTGTTGGTGCGGGGGGATGGCAGGATGAATGTGTGCTCAGATGGATGAGGGATGGATGGAGGCGGTAAGTGAATGAGCAAGACCCCATGTGAGCGATTTGAAAGTGATTCTTTTTTTAATTTATTGAATAAAACCGGGTTTGTCCGATTAACACGGCCACATTAGTGCATTTTGAGTTCTTTCCTTTTCCCATCGGAGCATCGCGATTTCATGGTCGTTGGAGTCTGAGCGAATGTTGTGCGATGAATGTGCGCGCGGGGCAGTTGATTTTCGCAATGTCAGCACTTTGTCTTTTTTTTTATTTTTTATTTTTTGGTTCCTCATCAAAATTTCCCTCTCGATGAAACATCTTAAACAAACCACTCGATCCATCTGAATTTTCACCGTCAGGTGAAGACAAAGAATTCTGAGCCAAAGCTGAGCGTCGCTGCCGTTGCTTTGGCGACTAAAGGAAGCAATAGTGTTACAATATCCAGGCACCGCCCTCGAGTGCAAAAAAATAAAAAATAACCTGCAATAAACAACAATAATCATCGAGAATCACAACCGAAGGTTCCTCAGAAGACGAAAACACACACACACAGACACACACGCACAGTCAGTTTCCGGGAGCTAACACACCTTCACTCTCTCCCTCCTCAGTCATTGCAGTCGCAGCACCAGCTGCTCGTTTCTTCAGGGAAGTGTCTCATATATGCAGTAACTCAACACAACCCCCGAAACCTCCGCTGTCCTCCACTCTGCAATTACCCGTCGCCATGACTCCCGTAGTGACCTCGACGACCTCGACGTTTCAGGTACCCAGTCATAGCCAGCCGGCCTCACACGCACCCTCCTCCCGAGGCCAAGCAATCGAGTAAACCCTCAACAACCGATAGCTACCTGTCAGTGTGGCCTGGACTGCCTGATCCCCCCGCCCCCCCAATCCCCCAACATAAACCCCGCCCCCTTCCCCGCCCGCCTCGTCCCCACTGCTCACGCAGGTCATTGTGTTTATACGTCAGTAGAATAATGCATGCCTAATAATAGACAAAGCAATCAGACGTGTAGGAGAAAGGGCGTCGCCTAGCAACAACATCTGAGGGTTTAAGTTAAGATAATCCCCAGTTTGACCTTTTGACCCCCTGACATGTTCCACAATGTGCAATACTTAACATTTTGTTTGTTGTTTTCTCCCCTTTGCTGTGCCAAGTGTATGTAGCATAGTCCTACTCCAGTGTCGTACCCTTGTTAATGGCTTGTCTTTCTCACTGTGTGTGTGTGTGTGTGTGTGTGTGTGTGTCAGCAAAAATCCTGTCGTCATGGCGGCCTTCCTAAATTTGAGCGAGACCGTGTCGCGTCTCTTTTCTGAGTGTGTTTTTGCACCATGTGTTGTGTGGGTGTGAGTGAGTGTGTGTGTGTGTGTGTGTGTGTGTGTGTGTGTGGGAGTGTTTTCTCCTCTAACTGTCTGTGCGATCATACAACCCTGACCCTTGATGGTTCACGGTGAGACCCACAGAGAGAGAAAAGAAACCTCATTGCGAGTGGGGACCACTTTTTCTTTTTTGTAAGAAAAAAACTGAAAAAAGGAAAAAGAAAAAAAAAACTCGAATAAAAAACATTGAACTACCAACCAACAGAGATGATGCACATGTAAGTAGATGTAAAAGACTTGATAATGTTTCAGCACTTTCTAATCCTAGGACGGGCTTGGTCTCACCCCTCTGTCTCAGACCGAACCCTGCCCCCTAGCGGTAACATTCGTTCAATACAGACAGAGAATGAGAAAATAAAGGGGTGAATAAGGTTGATAAAAGAGAGAGAGAGAGAGAGTGAGAGAGAGAGAGAGAGCAGACATGAGATGGCTCAGTTTCAGTTTTTGCACATCACCTTGCCGTAACCTTGCGTTGATCTGTCTGTGCTCCATCTCACTTGGCGCCCGGCGCGTTCTTGGGTCCAACGGGCCGAGGTGTTAGGTGAATCCTTGGTTCTTTTTCCTGCTGGAGGAAAACTTTCTTCTTCTCATGGAACGCATCCCCTCTTTTTGTCCGGAGTCGTTTTTTCCCCCCCCGCCGCTTCGCTCCGACCAGTTTCGGGTTGTGAGTCAGCAGTTTCAGCGAGGCTCAGTTTGGAAGTGGGAAAATGACGCCTGCAAAAAATGTCGCTTCTTCTTCTTCTTCTTCTTCTTCTTTATTTTGCGTTGGTCTTTGGTGCAGGAGCTTTCTGTTGTTGTTGTTTTCAGTCTCCTTGTAGCACTCGATATAATGTCAGGGGACTTTATGTAGAGAATGTGTCATTGTTGAGTTTTTACGACAAGCGTCCTCATCGGAGGAACACTGCTCATGTCTTTCTTCCCCCCCCCCCCCCTTTCTTTTTTTTTTTATAATTCCCTCCTTTTCTCAACTTTTATTCATTTAA
>JAFBJT010110987.1:35076-50766 GCA_016785325.1 Chascanopsetta lugubris
CTCCACCCACCCCCACCCCCACACCCCCACCCCCACGCCATGCAAGAGTCAAAATGCTGCTCTCTAAATGATTCTTATGGGAGCTTGACTGGCGCATATTCCGCTGATGGATTTCTATATCAGAGGGCTGTGTTGTAGAAGCCTGCTCTATTATTGATTATCTGTATCACTATGAAGTCATCTGCTGGGGCTGAGACCTTCAACACAAGGCAAACTATGTTGTCAAATACTATTCCAGCAATAAGTTTAGCAAGATTATTATTCTAATGTTATCTAATATATAATTAATATATTATTTTCTCTGGATGTTTTCAGTCGTTAATTTACTTTGGAAAAAGCCACATGAGAGGAAGCTGTATTTTTAACACCTGAAAATATCACTGTTACTTTGATCCAGACCAAACTAGCAATTTGATTGCGATGGAATGCTCTGTATGTAACTTGAATCTGTTCCACATTATAATGTCACATAGTATTGTTTATGGTAGCTGAGAGCGAAAGACGGAAATTGTCTTTGTTTTCATCCTACCTGGTTTATCTGCAATTGTCCTGTCATAATGTGAAGGACAATAATTGTATACATTGCGACAAAAGTGCTTTCACGTCGAGAGCGCCACTGTATAAGTGATGGTACGAATGTCGTCGCCCTGTGTTCTGTGTCCCGGCCCAGTGTCCTCCAGTTTGACCCAGTTAAAGACCACACCTGTGGACACCCCCCCCCCTACCACCCCCTCCCCACACCAAACCCAAACCCTAAAGTATAAGATTGACTCAGTCACAACCACAGTCCACCCGCAGATCGACACAGTCATTTGGAGAATTACCACTTGGAATGGCCGCCTCACCTTACTTATCTTTATCGGCTGTGGACAGCGGCAGGAAACTGGGCCTGGAATAAAAGAATACAATCAGGCAGGAGAGGGGAAGCAGAGACAGCGAGGCAGAGCTGAGCTCTTTATCCGCTAATACATTTCAAGACAAAGAGCAGCAGCAGCAGCAGCCTGTTGTTTCTAATCAAGCTTTACATCCATGTTCTCGGCACTTGCCTCTGATTTGTTTTCACTGAGGCTGAGGCAGCTGTAATCACGACTGAAGTGGCCGGCGTCTTTGAAAACCGTAGAAGACGTAATTAGGCCTCTATGTTGTATCGATTGGACCCCCGTGGCGGGCCGGCTCTGGCCCGCGGGCCGCACGTTGGACCCCGCTGGTGCAGAGCGCGGCCAGTTGTTAGGTTATCACTGCAGCATGGAGTCAGCTCTGGTTTTTTGGAAGGCTCTCTGTTGACGTGCGAATTAGCATGTCGATTAGCTCCAAGTGTTTCTGGCTGCGGCAGATACGATGTGTGCCGACACGTCCGGTGAGAATAGTCCATTCCTGGCCACGTCTGCGGTGTCTGCCGCCAAAACACCACCACGGTCGTCCGAATGGACTGGGCCATTCAGCGATGGCAGGGGTGGGCAATTAATTTTCCAGTGGGGAGAAGAAACCTAGATTGTTGCTGGGGGCCAAACAAACTTTGTTCCATCAAGAACATTTGAAAATTCACAACACAACATCAGTTCCATTTGAACAAATACAAACAGCTCCCTTGTGCTCAGAAATACAGAAAAACACTGTTTGACCAGAAACGAATGAGGTTGGTTTTCTAAAGTGGGACTTTTATTTTGAAGGCTAAGAAAGTGCAGGGGTGGGGTGGGGTGGGGTGGGGGTGGTTGGCTGTCAAAGGAGGCTACCGGACGCAGCTGTGCTTCCTCGCATTTAACATCAAGCATGACAGAATCGCACACACAGGAAATGGAAGCTTTTCAAAATAAAAGCACATTTTGTCCCCCCCCCCCCCGCCCCCACAACCCCCCCCCAGTAAACAGTGAAATGGGGCAGCAGAGAGAAAGATGGATGACATGTGACAAAGGTCCTGGGCCGGAGCAGCTCCACCCACTGGTGTGTTTCCTCTGTAATATGTACATGTTCCACCCCCCCCCCCTCCAACTCAGGAGAGGACCAGGATGCCCTGCAAGCCAACAAATAATTTTTGTTTATCAGCGGCGTCTGCACAAATGTCACTCGTGGAAATGTGTTTTGACAGCTGTCAGGATTGTTCTTCTTTCAACTTTTTTTTTCCACCAAAGTAAAAAGCAGCTGGGATTCCAGGAGCGCAGATGTTTGATCAGGGAAACTTTTGTTATTGAAAGTGAAGCTCACGCCTCAGTGGCGTTCTTCTTCATTCGTTTACCGAGACTTTGGGACATAGTCGCCTCAGCATCACAGGCGTCAGGGTTTAGTGACATCTAGTGGTGAAGTCGCATGTTGGAGAACCTACTGGTAACCTTCGGTTATCATTGAAACTCAAAAGGTGCTTAGTTTGTCCATTCTGGGCTACTGTAAAAAGATGGCCGCCCTCATCCAAGGCCTCTTTTTTAGGATAATGTAAAAAAAAAAAGTTAGACATTTAGTTGATTACACATCTGTAAAAATGTAAGTATATATTTTGTATCCATAGGCAGAAGAGAGAGCAGAGCAAGTTACATGCTCTTCATTTACTATGGGACATGCTATGAACAGACAGCGCATCTCTGGCTACACTGAAGAGTTTATGTTTTGAGACACGAGTTGATGCAAATGAAGATTTCGCGGCATTCACAGAAACTTTGCCGCAGCCAGGCAGAGCGGGGAGAGAATGCACAAGGCTTTTCTATTTTAGTATCTCCCATTGCTCCAATTATAAAGGGACTGTAGGGCACAGGGAGCAGCCCTGCTGGATTATATTTACAGCTGGAGCAGGTTGTGTGTGAAGCAGGGATGAAGAGGCCATTCGCCCGCACACACACAAACACACACACACACACACACACACACACACAAACACAGAGTCTGTTCACAAGCGCTGTTGTTTGGGTCATATTTGCATAAATCAGCCGCTCATGTCCAGTCGTTACGGAGACAAAGGATTCCGTGATGTCCTTTGGCAGTGACTGACCACATGTGCGGCTGCAGCTGACCCCACACTTAACAAAATTAAGCCGCTGCCTTGAGCCTGAAACCCTGAAATAACAAGCACGAAGACTTTTGTTTACTGTTTTGGCAAATATATAAATATATATTTACCTCAAAGGTAATTTTCTGGCATCTATTTTCTGAACTTTTTTTCTTTTTCTTTTTAAATCACAAAGTTTCGAACATTTTTAATTGGAGGTTTGTTTTCTGAGTTTTGGAGATTTGGTCCACTGTCAAATCTCTGATTATTGAGTCTATTTATTGATGCGTGAATGTCACAGCAGCACTTACGGTTCAATCAGATTGCGCATCACCGATTAGGACGACATGTTACAGTATAATTCTTCCTGCTGAGAAGAACAAAATGACCTCATTCTCCATAACGGTCAGAAAACCAGCATTAATACATAAATGGGCTGTCAACACACGGGTCAAAGTCACCCTGCGCTCCGCTGCAGCTCCAATTGCAACATTCCATTTGTATGAATATTCAAACTTACACAGCAAAAGTGAAAATTCAGACGATAAACAAACCACCGCATGTTTTGAGTAGCATCTTAAAGGTGCGGTAAGTTGACAGATGGTGAGATTTGTTGACATCTAGCGGCGAAGTTGCATATTGTACCCTCACCCTTCCCATCGGAGCACGCAGGAGAAGCTATGGTGACGCCGGGATGTCACTCAGGCTCAAAAGATGCTTGGTGCGTCCAATCTGCGCTACTGTGAAAAAAACATGGCTGGCCCCATGGGGAGGACGCACTCCTGGCGTAAATATACATTAAAGGCCTCACGTTAGGGTCACGTCAAAAACACTGTCTGTATACACTCGTTTCCAATTCTGTTTCCACGGACAGAAGAGGAATCGTACACACTGCACCTTTAAAGATGATTTTCCAGTAACTAAACTTTTGTTTGCGTTCTGATTTTTTTTCCTCACCCTGCAAACCATCCACGCCAAACTCCTGCATCCAGCGTCCCAGAGGAGGTTCACGGTGGAGCTGTTTGAGCACCAGAGGGCAACTGACGTCTCCCACGGCAGCAGAGAATAACTCCAAACACCAAACGAGGGCGACCTCACTTGAGTTCGAACACCATCATCCACTTCCTGTTCAGATTCTGAAGTTATTTCATACCCGCCAGGTTTTAATACCACTTCTGCCTTTTTGCAGGTCTCGGCACGGCAAACTTTAATTCCCCCTCAGCGCCGCCGCACCTCTCACACGCCTTCATGTTTCCTGAAGTCGCAAAAAAAAAAAAATGACAATGTGCTCATTGTAATTCCTTGATAGCTGCTGTCTCCTGACAGCCGAGCAGAACGGCAACTCGAGCCGCGAAAGTCGGTGACGGGGGGCGGTCTCTCCGGTGAGCGCGTGCGTAAGAGCGTCTCGGCGAATTAACACGGAGACAGAAGTTCAAGACGACTCTGATGTGAGACGACTCCGCGGAACGTGCCTTCCTGCCGACAGACGCTCTCTCCCTCTCTCTCTCTCTCTCTCTCTCTCTCTCTCTCTCTCTCCCCCTCCCGGCTTCGGTGACAGCCATCGCCGCCTCTCTGCCTCGACTCCTCGAGTGTCTTCGGCTCAGGCCTCAGCTGCTGGACTCACGTCTCATCTCTTCCTGTCTATTAGAGGCTCCTGTCCTCACCTGGTGCCCCCGCTGAAGGACCCATCACAATTACTCTTCAGTCTGCCATGACTGTCACATGCAGCAGCCACAGTTCCTCAGCCAGGTATCATCACTCCTCATATCCACAACACACAAAGAGTAGCTCAAGCATATATGCAAAGAGGTGTACACACACACACACACACACACACACACACACACACACACACACACACACTCGTGTATTAGTTATGTTTGTTGCTATGGAGACTCAAATGCTGGGATACCGGGTGAGACTATATGATTAAGGCCAGTCAATTTCACATCTTACAAAATTCGTCGGCTGCTGCGGTTCCATCCAAACAGGGTGATGGTGGCATCGCGGTGCATTTGAAAAAGTAATGCACCGTGACCGCGGGAGGAAACGGGGGAATCGACGAGCGGGTTGTTTCTGTTGTCGACAGCGTCGCACGGGTCGATGGGAAATACACAAAAGTCATCTGGAATGAATTTAGTTCATTTGGAAAGTTCACAGTCCGTCGGGTGGGATGACCGCCACGACACGGGAAAGTGGACCGACAAATTAAAATCAACCAATGAGGGGTGGCGGGGGACACTGTCTCTGTCTGTTTGTTGCCGTGTGACTGTGCATGAAGATGGACGCGGGGTCCGCGACGTTACACAGGGGTCCCTGCGGAGCGCCCGTACTTCACTTGTCTCCCCTTCCTTTCCGGTTCACCCAGAAACGGGCAAAGAGGAGGAGCGCAAGCCGAGCTGCAATGGGCCCATCGTGCCGTCACAGCATCCACAGGTGGGACCGAGTGTCAGCCAAGAGGCCTCGCCCCTAATTATGCACAAATTCAAACCTCGATTACATCAATACAGCGAGATAGAAAAAAAAGAAAAAAATCATCAGTATGGCATGGTATGGTATGGTATGGTATGGTATGGTATGGTATAGTATGGTATGGTATGGTATAGTATGGTATGGTATAGTATGGTATGGTATGGTATGGTATGGCATGGTATGGTATGGTATGGTATAGTATAGTATAGCACAGTGTAGTATAGTACAACTTAGTACAGCTCATCCCAGTATAGTATAGTATAGCATAGTATAGTATAGTATAGAATAACACAGCATAGCATAGCATAGCATAGTATATTATAGCATATTATAGCATAGCATAGTATAGCATAGCATAGCATAGCATAGTATAGTATAGCATAGCATAGCATAGCATAGCATAGCATAGCATAGCATAGCATAGCGTAGCATAGCCCAGTACAGTGTAGTACGCGCTCCATCCCTCTGAGTATGTGCACCACACCACACTGAGCAGAACCTGCGTCGTGCGCTGACTGTGCAGAACTCGTCACTCTGTGAGACGCCGTCTCACGAGGATGCCGCTCCGTGTCCTCTGGGGCTGATCCTCAGCAGGTTATCACCGGGAGCTTCACCTGGGGAGTATCTGCGCTCTGCAGACGGTGGGAGATGTGGCTCGGTGGGCTTCTCCTGCATTCCCATGTATATCTGATGGGAGGCTCTCTTTTCGCTGTGTCTGGGTATGGAGTTGAGAGGGAGGCGGGATCCTTGAGACGTACTGTGCCGGGGTGGACAATCCCATAATACATGTAAAAGTTATGCAAATGTAAAAACTTTAAATGAACATGTAAAACTGCAAAGCAAAGTATTCAAGGACTTCTCAAGGACTAAAATGGGTCAAGGGCCCAAAGTGATGGACATTAATATTGAAATTTAGTCAATTAAAGTCAAAAAAGTTGCTTTTTATTCTTTCACTTAGATATAATGTTCATATTCTCAAAAATCCTAAATACTATTAAAAATATATCAAATATCAGATTCTAATTTCAGCCTTTGTTCTTTTGTTCCATCTTTGTTTCTTCACTTTTCTTTTGTTTACATTCGACTTTTTTGGGCCAGTTTTTAAAAAAAATCCTGCATAATGTAATATGAATATTTTATAGCTCGCGATCAGAGGAGAAACTTTATTCAAAGGTTTATTGGTGTATCTTGTTAAATCAAGTCAGACTCTCTCACTCTCTCTCTCTCTCTCTCTCTCTGTGTCTCTCTCTCTCTCTCTCGCTCTCTCTCGCTCTCTCTCTCTCTCTCTCTCTCTCCAGCAGCTGAAGATCAGTAGCCGAGCAGAGTCCAGACCTTGAGCTGGTAGAGATTATTCAAGTTATGCCTTCCAGTCTTGTTGATGTGGAATTACAAATCAACACATGTGTTGTTTTTTCTTTATTCCTTCACAGCTTTCCTGCATAAATCAATTAGCTGCAAGATAAACAAAGACTGCTCCGTGTAATCTGAGGCTTTCTATACCGACTGCAGCAAACATCAGTGAATCATATCATCTGCAGCATGTACAACAGCGATCTAATGCGGAGGCCTGTGATTGGTTAATGTCAACTGGTGCAGTGATGGCGCCCAATAGGAAAACTAGCATTGATTAAGGCTTCTCGAAATCAGCCGCCCGAACCAGCAGGTGACGGAAGATGTTTGTCAAAAAGCGTGAAAGGCGGCTTTGCAAAAAACACCGCGGCTACACCGGCGCTAATTGACTAATGGAGACACGTTTGTTCCAGCTGCCCCTTCGCTCCGCCCGCTGCGTGTGCTCGGAGGGAAAACCGATCCACTGCGTTTGTCTCCAAACAAACACGGTGACTCACCTGCCACTGAATTCTCCTTAATTGCTTATTGTGCAGCCTTTGGTGCCGATCGTTACTGAACTTGACTGACAGCCTAATGTGTGCGGGAACGTAAACAAAGGAGCTGGGCTGACACCGCTGCCGCCGCCATCACTCCGCGTCGGAGGGAGACGGCGTTCACGGTGCTCTGACTGTGGTCGGAGGGAGTGTCACGGCGGGGAAGCGGGAATAACAGTATAATATCCGGGCCTCGGAAACGAGCAAATATGCACGTTAAAGGTGCAGTGTGTAAGATTTGGTGACACCTAGAGGTGAAGTTGCATGTTGTGTCCATCACCCCACCCTTCCCTTCCTAGCATGCAGGGGAACCTCTGGTTGCCCTCCGTTGTCATCAAAGAGTAGGTCCACTTCGGGCTCCTGTAAAAACCCGTCGTGTTGCCGCTTCGTTGTTTGTCATGTGCTCGCCTCTCTCTTGCTGCTGCCTCCACCACATCTTTGCTTTTCATTCAGCAACCATTTTGGCTCTCCCTGAGCTGAGTTGCCAGGCTATTTGTTCATGTTTTTCCTCCTCTGTGTTTCACCAAGTCACATTTTTGCCCGAGTCTTTTTTGCACAGTGTTTTTTGTTATTCGTTTGTCTTAGTTGATCAGTTCCTCCTCAGGCGTGAGACACTGAGATTGCTTGTGTTTGTTTCTTCCAAGTTCATCTTGCCACCTTTGTTTAATCAACATTTTTTTTTTATTTTTGATCCTTGAGTTCCGCCTTTTTGGTTCTTTCCATGTCCTAGTTGTTACAAAGTCAATTCAAGTGAGGGAGGGGCAGGAATGATGAAATGATCGACACACAGCAGCCGCAACGTGGCACAAAGAGTTTAAACAGAAGATAAATCATACAGGGGCGGAGACAGGGGTGGCCAATGGTGGCCATCATAAATGAATCCTCGGCCACAGCAATTGGTCCCCATGTGTATTCGTCCCCATCCTTGTCTCCCATTAACCCCGCCAGCAATCTCAAACCAATCCTCACTAAATTTCCGAAAAAAAAAAAAAACCCATCCAAATTCAAATTGATTTATTTCCCTTTGGTCACATGACCAAACGTCCACACACAACCTCCATGACAGAAATATCCATAATCCTCAGAGACCTGTGGCCACGGGCACTTCATGACAGATTCTCCGCCGCCATGTTGCTGCTGTTTGCATCACGCTGCTGCTGCTCTCCGCGAAAATACAAATAAAATAGAATTGAGCGAAAACAGTTAGGGGGGGGAAAAGATATTATTTGTTTTTGATGGATATTGCCTCATATCTGAGGCCAGAGTGCATGTGTGGTGGGCAGTTGCACGCGAGCTAAAAGTCAAGTTATTTGTCCGCAAAGATATGGCAAACAGCTTGTTCGACAAAAGTGGAGCAAATTAAAAACACACGGCAAACCTATGAAGAGAGTGAGCAACAACTCAGCGTCCTCTCCCCTCTGGAATTAAAGCAACACAGAGGACAATGTGTTCCGCAGCTACGATCAGAATTTTCACTGAGGGGAAACATCCAAGAACAAGGCGGCGTCCTTGAATAAAAAAATATCCTCTTCAAAACTCATGCATAACAACAAGGTCATTATGATGCCTGTCTTAGCCATCAAGGTATTGTGAATAGCACATAATCCATTTAATCCCCGCAGTGGCGGCCAGAACCCGGTTAATCTCAACACCGTGGTACGAAATGGTTTTTTGAATAAGTCAAAAATATGTGGATTCCAAAGACATGTGGGCCTCAAACCTGTTATTTGACACCCGCGCAGTGCTCAACAGTAATATGCGGTCATATCTGGAGGCTGTGAGTGTGTGTGTGTGTGTGTGTGTGTGTGTGTGGAGAGCACCACCTCTATACAGAGGGAAATCGCTTTTTCACAATAAAAGATTGAGATGAAATGGAAAAAGTCTCCAGTTTCCAATCTGTCCCTGTTTGTTCTTTCCTTCCACTTGTTGTTTGGGTCTCAGAGGACACAGCAGCCCAAAGGTGGTCATGTTTACTACAGTTTACTTCCTACTTCCTGGTTCATCCAAATATGGGCAAAGAGGCGGAGCTACAGGTAGAGCTAGGGGTGGGCCCACGGTGCTGTCACAGCTTCCACACAACGTGCCAGACGTGTCACTCAAGAGGCCACGCCCTTTAATTATGCCCAATTTCAAACCACATCAGAAAATAAACATGGGCGTCTATGGGGATTGGCTTTCTTTTGGAACCAGCCCCGAGTGGCCACCTTGTGAACTGCAAGTTTCTCGACTCATTTTTGCTCCGTCAAATACATTTAATTCAGTTTCTGAAACGTTTTGCCCGCACGCTTTAGCCAAAACCCCCAATTAGCTTAGAAGCCTCATCATTAGCATGCTAGGAAATGCTCATTCAAAGATGCGCGATATGCTAGTTCTTAACATTCGCAAAGCTTTTGGAAGCTTTACGCTTTCGAGTAGGCTGAGGAGCAGGTCACGTCCGAGCAAAACAATGGTGAATGAGGGAACGTGAAGCTGAAATACTTTGATCCAAAGGATTCAAAAGTGGTGTCGTGTGATTCATGAACTTCTTGTGGAAACTGGACAACTGTCTCCTCAAGTCTCCTTTCACAGGTAAACCCTGGAGCTCGGGTTCAAACCATCAGTCCCTTCCAGTATCCACTTTTCTTGTTAGCGCTAATGCAGAATGTGGAGGCATTTATTTTTGTGCTCTTATTATCAAATATCCACACTCACACACACACACACACACACACACACACACACACACACACACAGCCTTGATACATGCATGGCACTACAATTAATTATCAGAACTCCCCATGCACCATGCTGCTTCCCAGCCCCCAGGAGACTGTTTATTATTGATTGAAGTAATTGCAAATGTTTGAATCTCAAAGCTGAGTGCTCAGGTGATTGCTCCTAATGGCGTCAGGTGGCGCATGAACAAGTGAGAACGACGGGAACAGGAATCACTGCCGGTGACATATGTGTGTGTGTGTGTGTGTGTGTGTGTGTGTGTGTGTGTGTGTGTGTGTGTGTGTGTGTGTGTGTGTGTGCGAGTGTGTGTTCCCAGCTGCTCACTGAAGCGTGGCACTGTTTACTTCATTCACACCGTCTACTTCTCCTTATGTGTTTGCATTTCTAAAATTCCAGAGAGGAGCACAGCAGCAAGAACCGAGGTTTCTGGAATAACCGCAAGGATGAAGTACTTTTATCAACCCTCTTTCTTATTTTGTGGATTTTAATTCAACCGTACATTTTCAAAATAGTTGAAACTATACTTTTTTTTAGTAGTTGTGCCCTGGACATTGTGTGTAAAGCCTTTTCTGTATAAATGCTCTGCAAACTTGAATGACCTCCCGAACTAATGTTGCTGTCACATTTCTCACATATCAGCTGTTTCATTGGTCAGTGATGCGAGTTTTTAAACTGCAAGTTTAATGGGAACAGAACTATTGTACTGTACCGTATCAGGTCATGGCATATGATACTTATGTATTATTGTATATTACATTTCATTTCCTTTCATTTCGTCGTATCGCGTCGTATTGTATATTAGTCTACGGGTCAAGTCTTAACACAACAACTCTACAACAGAGGATAGATGAACCCACGACTCAATGAATAAAAGAAATTTTATATACTACAAGGCTGATGAGTAGATGGGTTGCAGATGTGCAGTAACATTGGCAGAGACAGGAACGGGAGAGAAGTGACACGCCCACCACACACACACACACACACACACACACACACACACACACACACACACTCAGGCTAGAGAGATACAGCAACACAATGAGTCACAGCTGTGACTTAACGCGATTAGCGGTGGTGCTGTCAGGGTTTTTGTCTTTCACACTCCACTTTTAAATGTTGGTGGATCAGAGGACACTTGACAAATCCAAATTTGTTCCGGAAGTGAATTCCAGCGCACGTATTCGAAGCCAGAGAGGATTAGAGTTTTTATATTTTTAAGGCGGTATTACCACCTCACCTGTAACACTCACACTTTTAATAACAGTTCTTTATAGTGTGTAGCATAGTCTGATGTCTGTGGGCATATCCCCCCCCCCCCTAAAAAGCAAGTCATTCATTGATTTTCAAAGAGAAGCACCGAGGAGGAGACCACCTTTAGTAAATGATCCCCTCGAAAAAAAATGAGCCCTTTACAGATGTAAAGATTTGTATAATTTTGATCACTTCTACAAATCTAACAAAACAATTACACACTGACATCTAAATGAATTTATAGTCACCCCCCCCCCCCCCCCCCCCCCCCCCCCCCCCCCCCCCCCCCCCCCCCCCCCACCCCCGCCGCCCCATGTTTTTTTTTACAGTAGCCCAGAGTGGACGTACAAAACATCTATTGAGTTCTAATGACAACTGCGCCTTTAATATCCAGCCAATCAGGTTGTAGAACAGTACAGACAGTCTACGGTGACCCTGTTTGTTCCCTCTGCTGAGTCGTTATGAAGAGCTCCTCTCCTGTGGGAGGGTTGCAGCAGGACGGAGGTGAGGAACCTCTGGCCTCGGGGCCGTGTCCAGTCGATGGTGATTCAGTAAAAAAAATTTAAAAAAACAAAAGGTTCCAGAAGAGAAACGGTTTGATCAAAGCAGAATAAAAGACAAACAGCAGACGGCAGATCAAGAAAATAAAAAGAGCCAAATAAAAACAGAGAACATTGTGCGATAAAATGAAGATAAAACATGATTGTTCATTTTGTCTTCGTTATTCGGGGATTATTTCCTGCAGCTGTCAGAGCCCGGGTGCTGAAGCAAAGCAGCTCGAGCGAAAGCACACACGCACACATGATGGAAATACCCAGCATGCATTGCGGGGTGGAGGTGTATAAAGAATCTATTATTCTGCCCTGTCGGTCGGATGCTGCTCGTGGGGGGATTTAGCATCAAAACTGCCATAAATGAAGGTGGGAAATCTTTCCAAGATTTTCAAACCAAGCTTCACCATTAGTCCGTTCTAGATGAGGCCTGTTTTTGTCGTCCTCCCTCCTGAAATGATCATATAAATAGTCTGTATCCACAACTACGAACTACTATGTGAATAATCTTGGCCTCCAAAGAAAGATAGGACCTTTGAGATCACGGCAGAAAATCAAAGACGTTATTAAGTGTGAAGACCACCTTTGATGGGAGCCCCGTTCGTCCGGGAATTAGCACGCGGAGTCGTATCTGAAGAGTAATGCGCAAACGTAGATGCTATAAAAGCGAAGCTGAGCGGTGGATAACAGGTGCGTCCATGCGGAACCACCAAATCTGCCATTTGACCTTTGACCCTTTCTCAGGTCTCATTTCTCGGGGGTTTGAACCACGTTTCCTTTGGCTCGCGAAGCCGACGGGGGGCTTCTGCTCCTCCTCGTCGTGAGATGCTGCACGTGAGGACCGCTGCGTCCTGGCATGCGCGCAGATCGTACTTCACCCCCTCTTACGGGGGGCGCGCGCGTTTTGAAGAGGATGCAATTAAAAATTGATTGGACCCCATTGTGTTCAAAATGAGAGATTCTTCCATTACTTTAATTAATCATCCTTTATCTGATAGGAATTTGATTGACTCTGATGCACATTGTGTTTCTCGTGCACTTAAGTCTTTAAATTCGTAAATTCAAGGGACTTCAGCTTCTGCTATTCAATCCCCTTCCGCAAGATGATGGTAAAAATTAGCATTGAGATGAATAAAAAAAAAAAATGTATTGAATAAATAAACGCTCTACTTTGCTTTTTATGTACGAGCGGCTCATGAAAAGCGTTTTTATCTTGACAATATTCATCAGCAGGGGGCGCTGCAAAATACAAAGCCAAAGACTGTTGGAGAGACAGCGGCAGGTGGATCGGACGCCTGCGACGCCGCTGCGCAAAGTGACAGAGAGCAGGAAGTGAAAGGTTAAAGGGCAGAGGAGGAAAACAAAGTCTGACCCGTGTGCGCCGTCACGGCTCCAGGCTCGAGGTTCTGATGTTTGCGCCAAAAGCCGCGTATGACTGACGCTTACGGGAGTATTTCGGGAGATGTGTCACACAGGGGCGAAGATTAGGATTAAAGAGCCGCTGCGCCGTGATTGAAGTGTGTCTGTCGATGTCTCATCATGCTAAATGACGCCGCTCCGGCGCCGAAATAGCTCCAGCCTCTGGCGTTCGCCGCGTCGAAGGAGGTTTGAGACGCGTTCGTTGCGAATCCCTGCGAAAAGTGCGAAGAGTTTCGGCTTTTTCCACAAATTTCAAGCCAAAGATTCGAACCTGCTCTTGCGAAATGTGAAATAATCGCACATGCTACACGGAGCAGCAGCGGCGACCTGACTCGAGGCGCCGTGTCGTGTTCAGTCCGGTCCGTCGTGCATCGACGCACACTCTGTGGCCCTTTTATTAGGTACACCTACAATCCAAAACATTTCGTTTTCGGGTTGATTCTTCACATTGGTTGTTTGAAGGTGATTCGAGGGCTGATTCAACTGGTGGTGTCAAATGTTTTTTTTTGTTTTTGTTTTTTTAAATCATACATAATATCGTTTCACATGACACAGCAGTATTGTCAAAAATATTAGGAAGCGCCCCCTTTACAATGATGTCGTGCTGAGATTACGCCCTGAGCTGTGAAATAACGAGTGCATTCAAATGTATCTACAAAGGAAAAACAAATTCAGTTCAACGTTATAGTCCCTGCAAAGGCCGATTCAATAACAGAGCTGTTCCACGTACGGCCACAGTTGACCTCATTGGACACTCTGGCGGGCCGGTTCTGGCCCACGGGCCGGTTCTGGCCCACGGGCCGGTTCTGGCCCACGGGCCGTACGTTTGACGCCCCTGGGCTAAACTCTCGTCACCACACAGAGGAATGCAACTTCCCCCAAAGGACGGCTGCCACTTGTTGTCATCTCTCAATTGATGGAGACATGCGCTGCTTTTGTTGTGTGTGTGTGTGTGCGCGTGTGAGTGTGTGTGTGTGTGTGTGTGCGTGTGTGTGTGTGTGTGTGTGTGTAACTTTGCTGTTTCTCTCTTGCATGGCTGCAGTGATGTGTCATCCGCAGTCTTTAGGCATCACAAGCGTTTTTCATGCATGACTCACTCTCCTCCAAGAATAGATACGAGATCCAAAGCATCCTTCAAATAGGTTCATCCCTCCTGCAGCATCACATGCAACCGACACATGAGCAGGATAACGATTCGAGTCCTTCACAGAAACAGTCTAATCTGGGCCACATCGGGCCCGCGCCGTTCTTCAGCGTGGCCCGCGGAGTCGAGTACCAACTCTTTCAGACGAGGAACTGGGGACAAAAAATGTGCATAAGTGTGCTTTTATTTTGAAATGCTTCTGCTTCCAGGGTGTGGGATTCTGTCACGCTTGACGTTTACATAAAAAGGGTGGAGCCCAGCTCCGTTCATAGCGCCCAACCTCACTTTCTTGGCCTTCAAAATAAAAGTCCCACTTTGGAAAACCACCATTCGTTTCCGGTCTAATTTGTTTTTTTTCTGTATTTCTGAGCATAAGGGAATTGTTTGTATGTTTTCATTGGACAGGTATTGAATACACAACAAAAATCAAACATTTTCAAATATTATCATTTTCCTATATTATTTTTGTGAAGAATCGTTTTCCTGACACACATTCGGTAATTACTGAATATGAATTCATGTAGTTTTCACATCCACTTGAGTTTCTTGATAAGCGTTGGGGTGTTTGGAGTTTGGGGAAACTGTCACCGGAATAAAGATGATATGGATCATACATGAATAAACAGCCCATACGGTGTTTTCATTCATTTCATGGAACGACAACAACAGGTCTGGATAAGACGAAGTCTGTTTGGGCCCTGGTGAGGATCTGAGTTTCTCATGTTGCCCCTCCTGGACAAAATAATTGCCCACCCCCGATCTAATCTGACTCCTTCAACCAGAGTGTCCATTTCAGCTCTGAACAAAATGTAAGGATCGGTCACATGACTGCTTTCTGCTCCCAGCGCCTCGCTCCGGCTCGGATGATCGCCTCTAAGTGATGAGCGTTATCAAACGCGCGCTCACACATGTACGAGCTGCAGTGGCTTCTGGGAGGTGGCGCTGGTCACGCACACACAGTCCGTGTGTTCGGGCGCAGGGAGAGTAAAGTTAGAGCTCTTTGTTCATTAAAAAGTTTGGAGTGAAACTAAAGGACATGGTCTTTTTTTTCCTCCCCCTAGAGGGGACGGCACGAGCCCCCAGATCTATGTGACACTACAGCTCATTAAAAACTCTGACAGTCCCACTGCCGTTTTATTACCGGCCATTTCCTGTCTCCGACTGCAGCGGCCTGACAGAGAATAAGAGCGTGTGCAAATGCGACTCTGTGTGTGTGTGTGTGTGTGTGTGTGTGTGTGAGCGAGAGAGAGAGAGAGAGAGCGAGAGAGAGAGGACGGA
>JAFBJT010110987.1:51263-56263 GCA_016785325.1 Chascanopsetta lugubris
AGGAGGAGAGATACAGAGATACAGGTCCTCTCCCGCTCGGCGACCAATCGGATTTCGACTTAGCTTTGAAAGACCGTGAGCCCCGAGGCAATGAGGTCCTCCCTCCTGAGATTAATTTGAACAGAGAAGGTAACCTTTCCCGCATTCATGTCATGTTGCTCAAATGTGCTTTTTCCTCCACCAGTCAGGTATTCACTTTGAAACAGGATCCGATGCCGCGCGCGCACGCGCGCGTGTGTGTGTGTGTGTGTGTGTGTGTGTGTGTGTGTGTAGAAATGATTACACAGGAGGCGGCGGAGACGCCGACTGGGCGGGAAATCAGGAAGTCAATTTATAACGTTGTATTCTATGATATTTATCCTGTTGACCAGAGAAGCGTGCGTTTGTGTGTGGTTGAACGCCAGGCTCCAAGGGCAGTGCTGGAGCTGTGTGCAATCACCAATCAGCTCCACTTAACCCCTGTGCAGACCCCAGCGGCTCGTTCCACGAAATCGCCGGGGCATCGAGCCCAAACCCCTTCTCCGAAGCAATCTCGCGTTACGTCTAAGTTTATACGGCTACACGTGTTATCAAAAACATCCTCATCCCCACGAACGGCAAATCTTGCAGTTCACAGGGTGGCCACTCGAGGCTCCCACCAAACGCACGTCAACCGGTCATTTTCTTTTCTGAATGGCTTATTTCTATTCCATCAGGGTTTAAAGTTGTGCGTAATTAAGGCCGTGGCCTAGAAGCCTACGGGTGACGTTAGTGGCGCTGCGTCCATCTTTGATGTGGACTCACTCCGTTTTCAAGTACGATCAAAACACATGATTGCGTCGCTCCACTGCTGAACACACAGCCATGTATTTTCTCCATTCACGTGAGCAGGAGGAGGGCTCTCTTTCATTGTGAGTTTTTTTTTTGTTGTTTTTTTTTAATTTAGGAACCTAGTTCCAAAATGTCTCATTCATGGTCCCCAAAAATCCTGTGTCCTGCAAAAAACGACTGAATGCTGGAAGCTAAACAGCGTTTTTGTGGACGGCTCAGTCACGTCTGCACTGGTTGGCTCGTTTTTTCTCTCGCTTCATGTAAAGAACGGCGCAGCTCAGTCTGGCCTGAACCAAACACTTTGAGAGTACTGACGATAGCTGAAGCTACTACTACTACTACTACTACTACTACTACTACTACTACTACTACACTGAATCGGATGGAGCAGGAGTTACCTCAAGGTCGCACTGAATTACGATGGCTGTTCAGACCGAGGTCGCCTCCCTCATAATCAGATCTGATTCTGATTCACATCTGAACGTGGCCCAAATGAAATGTCACCACATGTTCTGGGATGAGAGGATGTGACGACCCAACTGACAGTGGTGATTACTTCATCGTTTCTCAGTCACTTTTCATCGTGACTTCATGATGAAATCACTTGATCAAACTTTTTTTTTTTGTATCTATAAAGACTTTGCGGTGACATTTACGATTTCTAAAAGAGACCGAAATGCACAAATGCACACACAGCAAAAAAAAGCACGCACACGCGTACACACACACACACACACACACACACACACACACACACACACACGATCCACGGCTGTTGTCAAAATGAAATTATTATTAAAATGGAAACGATGGCCCCAAGATAATAAAATGTTAATACAATTCACAGCAAAACTTATTTGCTCAAATTAATTCAGACCGAGGCCAAACAGTCCTCGTCTTTTATCTGGATCGTACAATGGAAAAATAAATGGAACAACTTTTGTCAAAACAACTTATTATAAATCAGTAGTTAGTCACTTGTGTCGTTCGATGCTTACAATATGTTGAAATACTTTATTGTATTATTCAATCTCACCTTTAGGCTCTAATGATGTAACCAAGTGAAAACTGCCGCCTCATCAAAACAGCCTTCAACAATATGTCCGAAAGTACCATTTACTCACTTTCTCGACAAAAGACTGTGGCTGCTGCTCTTATCAATTTCATCTTCTACATCCACATCATCGCCATGTGGGAATTCCCTCTAATATCGCTGAGATATTACTTTTAGAATAAATGGACATGAGCTCAAACAACTGTATTTATGTTATTACTTCATATCGAGTTCGTGTTCTCGAGCCGATTCAAATTAAGATGACTGACAACTGCGGAGCGAGCGTCGGCCTTTAGAATCACTTTATCGACCCGCTGGGTCAGCTCGCACCTTCAGAGCGCAGTCGGGCTACGGGGGGCCGCCGCGGCGAGATCATCGGCTTTTTAATATGAGCAATTTCATGGCAGGCTACTTCGCTAAATTGTTCTTTAAGGCTCGAACCGGAGCGAGAGCGCCGGTTACTTTACTGTGAGCGAAAACCCCTCGCAGTTATACGTGAAAGTGCGTCCCACAGTTGCCGAGGCCGATCCATCATTCAGGCCGATCTGCGCCTCCGGAACAAAGAGGACGTTTCTGTTGAACGGTTCCGGTGCCGACCGCATCATGAGAGCGGACACAAAGATACAGACCTGGGTTCTGCGCTGCGCCACCTGACACCGCCACTCGGTGGCGCTGCTGTGATACATGTCAGTGACACATCAGTCATTTGAGTTTCTTGACAAAAAAAAAGCGTGGAACAAAGATAATGCAGAATATTCCTGTATTATCGACGTCATGGATGATACAGGACTCAAGAGCCCATGAGCTTGAAGTTATAACCACGGGTCTCGGCCCCTCCCTCGAGGCCCCTCCCACTTCCATGACTCATTCTAAAGTGAGGAAAACGAGAACGTGTGCAGTCGAGCGATTCCGTTTCCATGAACACGTCAGCGCAACTGTTTCGCATTTTGGTTTTCTGAGGCTGTCGAAATGAAAACAAATCCATCTACATCTCGCACATTGGACCCAAAATGGATTCTTTGCTCGCAACTAATTGATTTCTGTAGGAGTCAAGGCCGAACACAACACTTGCAGTCATAAAAAGAATAATAATAATAACAATAATAAAAACTGAACATAATCCTCACTCTCCCTTTGGCTGTGGCTCGACTTCCATTAATCCTTAAAGTAGCTGCCTCCTTAACTTCTATGTCCCGAGGACCAGACATTAAAATGGAGGGCTGTAAAAAGTACTGCAGTTATGTGATTCATCCTTAATGGTCAAATATTGATTCGTTCAGCTCTGTCTTTTTCCTCGACGCTCGACCAAGACTATTCCTCTTCGCATGGAGGAGGTCACGTAAGCGCGTTGACAGATCTGAAGTATGTAGGGTGAACAAACGACCCTGACTTGGAAAACATACTTCAAAACAATCACATACTGACATTTTCATGAATTTGTAATCAGATAAATGTTGTTGTTTTTTTTCTAAACATCTTCTAAGTTTGAAAGACAACTGAAGTCGACCAAAGGTTCTCCCGCAGGCTCAGAAGGGTGAGGGTGATGCGATGGACACAACGTGCAACTTCACCTCTAGAGGTCACCCAAAGTTACACACTGCCCCTTTAACAGCCTGACAGCGTGGATCCAGGTTATCAGCACCTTGGCCAGTTTGCAAACCAATGTCCCTCGGCCTTTGTCCTTGAGAGAGTGGAGTGATGTTTTGGCCGCCTCTTGTCCGTCCACATCCAGTTTGTGGGGGGAAAAAAAAAACAAAAAAAAAAAATACTCTCATCAAACAAGATAAATGGCGCCGAGGGCGGAGGGAGAAGGTCAGGCAGGAAACGAGCGAGGAAGTCCTTCGCGCGGGGAGCGACCGACGAGAGGCGGCGGAGGAGGAACGCTGGTGTGAATGAAAATTGAAAGGCGCCAGGGAAGCGCAGGAGACTGTTCTGGGGGCTGACAGACTGGGAGAAGAAGTGCGGTTCTCCATTAAGCCCTGTCCTGGAGCGCTGTTGGAGAACAAGGGTGCGAGAGCTCATTAGCTTCCATCACGCCTCACTGTTTCCTGCTCATGAAGAGCGAGCGCGTGAACCCGCAACCCGTTCCGAGATGCTGCGCTTTCTCGCACTTGGTTGGTACAGCGATTATTTCGTGATGTGCATGAGCTTCGGCGGCGGCGGCAGCGGCGGCGGCTTTGGAGAGATCTGACTGATGTGATGACACAGGCGGAGAGAGGGAGGGCGACGGAGATGAAGAGACAAAGGCAAAGAGAGAGAGAGAGAGAGAGAGAGAGAGAGAGAGGGAGGCGTCATTGTCTGAACTCTCAGCGAAGGACTCTGTCATTTCGGCTCCTTTCTGACCGAGAACTCAGAGTGAGGCGTCACATATGGCACGAGAGGGAGACACTAGCACTGACACAGCAAGAGAGAGGGAGAGAGAGAGAGAGAGAGAGGGGGGGGAGAGAGAGAGAGAGAGAGAGAGAGAGAGAGAGAGAGAGAGAGAGAGAGAGAGAGAGAGAGAGATAGACTGGTGCCAGACTGGAGTGGAAAACATGAACCGAAGGAGGAAACTAAATGCTCTACCTCTGTTTCCACCATGCAGTGCAAACACACACACACACACACACACGCACACACACACACACACACACACACACACTCAAATCTGGACTTTGACAGCAGCTGGTTGGCGCTGAGGCTTACAGGTTTAAAACGTTAGGGTTTTGACCAAGGAGGTCAAACAAACTGTGTTTCGACTCATCGTCAAGGATTAAAAGATGGTTATAAAAACGTTTCATTTTATCTGTTCGTGCACCAATATAAAAAAAAAAGGTCAGACACATGCTCAACATATATGCCCCATTATTGCAATGAGCTGGTCACAACATATGAGTCACTGCAGCTTCAATCCAAAGTTAAGTTTTTGGTCAAGTGGGGAAACTATGTGGAACTTGAAGGATGTATGACTCACGCAGTTTGGGACTTTAGAAAAGGTTTGCAAAAGACACGAGTGGAAACGTCTCTTTAGGCGAGATACTGAAGCCCCCACTGTCCCGCGCGCTCAGAGATGAAACTGCGCCGTAAACGACCAGAGCGACCCGAGTGCTGAGTCAGCCACTGACGCTCTATCGCCCCTGAGCCATTTTGAAGGTTG